>BMAU01020415.1:0-158263 GCA_019973935.1 Trichonephila clavipes
TACGTAAGTACCGAAATAATTAGAAAGTACTCCCATTTCAGTCGAAATGTCTTTTGGAACATCTTTTAATTCCTTCTCTGTAAAATGCTTTGGGTTGATGGTGGCTCGGAAAAACAGAATTTTGTAGAAATTGAATTTGGTTTTAATGTCCTTCTGTCGATGAAAGGCTGATACATAAAGCATGCTTCTTCAAAATGATCAAAGCATACTGATGAAAAGTTACAGGATTTAAAATTTGTTCGACCTAAGTTTTGTAATAAATAAGACCTAATAAATATGGATTCTTCAGTGGAAACAGAAAAAAAAACTTTTCGTCCTACACTCATTATGGCAATTTAATACCCTGCAGTATTTCATTTTGTTACATGAAAGTAGATGAAAATCCGAAAACGCCGCCAAAATACTCAGTCGAATCAAACACGTGGGTATTTGTTGAGCGTATTACCATGTGATTATGATGTCAGATGAATCGAGTCCATTAGTTTAATGTCTGTTTTAAATTGAGTGAATAAAACGTGTTAGCCTTTATCATGTGACCGTCATAAATTATGCCCATTACGAAGTGCATGGATTAAAGATTTTTCCAAATTAATAGCTTGTATTCATCCACTTTGATTAAATCTAAGCACTTCTAACATCAAACTGAAAAGAAAAGGGTACTTACGTATTACCGCAACAATCGCCAACGTTCAAGATGACTCGCCAAGTTTGGCAACCCCAATTTCGCGTATGAGGTGAATTGGTAATCATGCGCTTCGTTTCATATATTGTCGCCAATAGGTTGCTATAATACTTAAGTACCAAGAAAAGACATTTTTAGTTCAGGTACAAACAAGATCCTTTCATACGAAATTTGTGAGAGAGAGAGAATTTCGCTATCTTCATTTAAAACAGTTTTCCATATCGATATAGAATGACGAAAATAATGTATGTATTACTTAATCTTATCCCCCACCCCTTTTTTTTGCTGTAAAAATTTCTTCATATCTCAATTGCGGAGCTGTTTCTACCATGGATCCTGGATTTTAAGGGCACATGAATTTCCAAAAAATTACCAATTTTCACTTTTTTATATTTTCTAAAAGTTTAAATATTTCTGTTTAAAATGATATGTGTTATGAGGAAATACGATAATTAGAAGTATTTTTATTTATTTTTTTAAATAAAGTACTTCTTGACGCGCATCAAATGAGCTCTGCTAGAAACACCTGTGTTTTCCCTTGCATAAATTTCTGATGAGCGTGAATCCATATGATAATCATGTGGAAAAAATTGATTGAATCGGGCTTATCCAAAAGTGTATGCATACTCGTCTTTTGGATCTTAAAAGCGAAACAGTGAGAAAAAAGTTAAGTGATAGAAAACGCCTAAGTGGTCGTGACGGACATTTTAATATCAAAAATTCAGATATTATAGAGTATGGCTATTATAAGTATTATCATTGATCTACACAACATGAAAACTTCTGTTTGGGTTGTTTATTTTCATCTTCTGTCTTTAAAATGGGACCCTCAACAATAGACTGTGTCCCGCGGGTATAAATATCTAGTGCAAGTCTCAAAAGACAGAAGCTGAATGCAAGGTACTATGATCATAAACACATACACGCGTGCTATAAACGATGATGAATTAAATGAAGCCAACTTTTAGAGACCTAGGTGAGCCTATGTTGTTAAGAAAATATTTACAGGGAAAGAATCAGAACCCAAATGAGTCAGTTAATAGCACCATATGATCAATGATTCCAAGATCTACATTTGTGGAACTAAAAACTTTTAAATAACTAAAAACTAAGATTAGAAGGGTAAATATGGCTATTGCATAGTTCAATATGAGTCATACAGCAAAATTAATTACCTTAAAACCACTGGCGTAGTTAGTCCTAAGTGTGAGCTCTGTATCAAATTTTCAAAAACGCCCTTTTTTTGAGATCCCTAAACACGTTATGATTTGCTTGTGTATATGTGTTGGGAGCCCCTGTATCTTAGGGGCCCCGTATCTTTGATACGGCTGTAGCTACGCCCCTGCTTAAGACATTATGATACTGAACCAAGTTATAACTATGTGTCATGCTTCAAAAAACTAGACGCACGTAGGATTCGTGTAGCCCAGTGGTCGGCAAACTTATTAGCCAAATATATGAGCATAACAATTTTTTAAAAAATTGGGAGTCTAATCTGCTTGTTTAGTAAACTTTTATTACACTAAATAAAACTAAATTTCATACTTAATAAATATTTATTAATGCGAACAATGTGCTTGCATCTCCTTGGAGAGTTTGAGTAAGTCAGGTTTGTATGCTGTTTTAATTTTAGGCATGTTTCCATGTTCTCATCAATAAGACGACTTCTTAGTTTACTCTTGATAATATTCATGCTTGAAAAGATTGTTCGCATATATTTGTAGAACCGAAAAGAGAAAGAACAGCAAACGCGAGCCTTTTCAGCTGATCGTAAGATTTAGGAATACTATTCCAAGCGTTGAAAATGATCATGTCTTCCTTCTCCAGGTCATTCAAAGCAGACCACTCACATTTTTTTCTTCTCCAATGTTTTCAGTTCAACACAAAGACGTTCGAATTTAGAGCGTCATATCTCCTTGTTTTTTTAATCCAGCAATTGTATTTCAAACCTACCAATGTCAATTTCAAAAGGAGAAAATTTCGACTCGGTTATCGTAGCATTAAGAGGATTTTTGACAAATATTAAAGTTGCTCTGCTGTTTTTATATTCCTGAAACCTGCTGAGAAATGCTTCGCTCATATTTAAAACTATTGTTTTAAAATGGTGTTTATTAATACAGGAATTATTTTCTTGACGATGCTTCAGCAGGCTCGGAAAGTGAAACACACACACAATGTTTCCTTTTCAAAATCCTGCGCAAAAATGGATAATTTGTTTTCGAATGTTATTACTTCTTCTAATATCGAAAAAATTACGTTTCCTTTCTCTTGTAGTTTACGATTCAGCTGATTTAGATGAGATGTAACGTCTACCATGAAATAAAAGTTTTGGATCCACTGATCAACTATTAGCTCTGGATAGCGAACGCCCTTCTCAAGAAGAAATGCTTTAACTTCCGGGAAAAGGGACGCGAAACGTTTTAAAACGTTCCCTCTTGATAACCAACGTACCTTGTTATGAAGCAGAAGATCAGCGGACTCACTCTCCATTTCAAATAAAAATTCTTTGAATTGAGAGAATTAAGAGCTTTAGTTAAAATGGAGTTGATAATGGTAATCACTAATTCCATAACTTTACAAATTTCATCCGGAAATGTTTGCACACAAAGCGCTTCTTGGTGAATGATACAATGGTGAACAAGTATCTCGTGATTTATTTTTCTTTCAAAATAGCAACAAACCCTTTTCTTACGCCGGTCATACTTTTAGCCCCATCTGTTGAAATCGACACAATTTTATCGAGGGGAATATGATGTTTATCCATACACTCAATTACAGCATTTGCGATATCTTCTCCCCGCGTCTGACCTTTGAATGGCAATAATCCTAAAAGTTCTTCTTCAGGGGGCCTGAATGAGACATAAATCTTACAAAAAGTGAAACTTGCGCTGTATCATTTATGTCACAAAACTCGTCTATTGACAAAGCCGAAACCAATTTCAGATCTTCGATATGCTGGGTGGTTATATTCGAACATATTTTAATTGTTCTATCTTTAATGGTTTCTGCAGACAATGGTAACTCTTTAATTCTTTTCAGAATATCTGCTTTGTTCTTAAAATCCTGAAATAGCTCTTCGGATGCATTTATAAAACAATTTTTTATGTATTCGCCGTCTGTGTACGGTTTCCCCCCCTTAGCAATCTCTTGGCTAAAAACAAAACTTGCCATATTAATATTGCTGGAAGATTGTATCCAGTTATTATAAACACAGAAGTTGACGGCTCTTTACTATTCTGAAGTTCCTCAACTACTTTCTTCCTTGCATCACCGGTTGGATATTTAGTGCTGAATGACGCGTGCTTTCTTGTAAAGTGTCTCTCAAAATTTGACTTCTTGTTATGCGCGAATTTCTTCTTATAAATAAGACATGTCGGAAGTCCATTCAAGTTTTGAATAAACGCAAAAACTTTAAATTCGCGGTTTTCATCTTCCGTTTTCCTTTGTTTTTGTTTGCCATGTTAATTCGGGTGCCTATAAAAATATTCCAAATATTTTTTTCTAAAGCCACCAGTACAAAACTATAATCATTATTAAATTGATAAAAATAAAAATTTAAAAAAATCTTTTTAAAAAATACAATTTTATTAATATAATGCAACTGCTTTAAAAAGAAAAAAATAATTGTTTCCATCATCAGAATAATAAAACTTTTAATATGACCAAAAATGGAAGAAAACTTCCAACATTTAGACAAAAGGAAGTTATCGAAAATCGACTACAAATTTTGTACCGGAACCACAAACATATATAGTAGGTGTAATAAAATCGTATAAAAATACATGAAAGATGGGCAGCTAGATTGAAAAATACAACTTTTTAATAAGACAGGGCAACAGCAGACACAGTAGGTAAGACAAAATTGTTCACACTGCAACTGCTGGTCTGTGATGGAAATTTGTACCCCAACTACTTTAGAAAAAGTATGCGCGCGCATGCTTGTGGTACCTTTGTATTATACCGGAGTGCGCCGAAAACATAGGAATAATTTCAGCTGGTAGCTTGTACGTGGTTTGTGTTTACTTTTACGAAAACCAATAAAAATAAACTCGATGTTCGTTACGTATTTTTACAATATAAAATTTTAATTACGTATCTATCTTTTAACTTAAACAAAAAATTATACATCTTCTCGCTTTATAAAAGAATTTTAATTTATCAAAATAAGATGTAATTTTTTCTTACCGAGCTACACGTGGGCTTTTTTTTTTTTTTTTAATGAAAATATTATACCACACCACACCAACGGGAGGACGTTTCTTCCGTGGATATTTGCGCCAGAGCCGTACTTAAGGAGTCAAAGAACCGCACTTTGCCGACCACAGGTGTAGCCCAACGAAAACATCTTGAGATCCCGAAAAATGACTAGTTAAAGGTAATGAAAAAAAATTAGAAGAGTCTTTTGTATGAGCAGAGAATAAAAAAAAAAGCACTCATATGCCTCTGGAAAGTACTAAAAAAAGTAAGCGGTCAAAAAATTACAAATTTATACTTTAAAACCGATTTTCTCAAAATGTAAAATTTTTCATTTTATATGTACCTTTTTCACAAAAACTCAACTTAATCCTCAAATTTTTATTGAGCAGACTTTTAATGTTTACACATTTTAACGCAGGGAATTGGATATATCTAGCAAACTTTTCTAAACATGACTTTTTTAATATTATTATGGAAACAAATTGGACAATTTTTAAAAGATTCATAATTTAATTTTTAACAAAAAGACAAAACCCTTCGTTAATTGATTGATTGAATATTAACGTCGCACTCATCAGCTACACGAGGGCTTTTGACGACTGACCACGTAATTTTGAACCATGGTCCAGTGACGTGAATGAATTTTAATTAATCATTTTACTACCGTATTCTAGACATGTTAAGGAAGCAATTTATGAAAAAAAAATTGATTTTTTGAACTCATCACATGGGTGAACCCCCTTAAAAAATGACAATTGCAAGACTAAATAATTTTCATATATAAAAATCTTCTGTGCGTGTGTATGTGACTAAACTCCTCCTAAACGGGTAGACCGATTTTGATGAAATTTTTGTCTCTCTTCCAGTGGATTCGAGAATGGTTTAGATTCACAATTCGGTCCGATATCGCAATTAGTTAAAATATTAATTATACGTGCGCTGATCAACAATTATCCTAACCTACAAACCTATTTGTGTAGCTAATTGATTACACATTTTGGTTTAAAATTATAGCTTATAGGAAATCTATACTAATAAGAGAAACAGTTTTTGTGTGTTTCACTTCTAAGCAACTCAGAAGTATAAAACTTGGCACATAATTACTATATTTCCTAATGGTGCGCGCACTACGAAGAGTTTTTTTCGATATATTCGTTTTAGATTTTTTTTAAGATTAAATTTTTAAGTAATTGTCCCATTTTTTTTCTCTCTCAACAAATGGATTTTAATTTGGCAACAGTCATTTTTGTTTTGCTTATATTTTATTTGATTATTTCAAACCATTTCTGGATATTGATTTGATTGTGTTAGTTTCTTTTTCAGCTTAAAAAAAATCAATGTAATTTCGTTTAACGTTGCCTAGATTTTATTTTATTGTTCCAAATTATTTCTGGATCTTATCAATTGATCCAATTGTGATAACCATATATGTAAGGAAGTTAGATATTGTAATAACTTTTTAATACAAATTTTCATGAAAACGGTTCAGATTGTTAAAGTTTATTCATAGAAATTTGGCATTTTTGAATTTAATATGTGTGTACAGGACAACGTCTGTCAGGTCCGCTAGTATTAGTGAAAATTATTAATTTTAAAATGATTAAATTGTAGCAAACAACAATAAGAGACTGTTTTATTTTGTTTGTATTCAGCATTATTAATGTTTTTATTAACACAAACATAATACACAACACTCATAAACATGAATATTTTTTTTAAAAAAATTATAGATTGTATTGTTTATTACAGAGGTGTCCAATACGCGGCCCTCCAGTACGTAAATTGCGGCCCACCGACTCTTTTTTAAAAAATTTTAAATATTAGGTTTTTTTTATTTTGAAATTTATTTGAGGGGAAATTTATGTATATAGATAAATCTACTATGTATTTGCCTCTGTTACCTGTTCTTGTTTTAAAATAAATCCTTTTTGATAGTAAAAATGTCCTTTAGATTTAAATAGATTTATATTTTATCCGTTACATTTGATTTTACTATAATAAATATTTTAATAAAATCCGAATTGCACTATGCATATCCTTTACTATGGTTGGTACATGATTCTCTATATGTGCAACTTTCATTTCTCCTCCTCCTTTTTTGTTTGCAGTGCCCAAAAATCAAGAGGCAGTAGATGTTTTTAAAGTTTAAAAAATATATTCAGGGTGGTCAAGATAAAGGGCAATGCATACTAAATGGTTTGAGAATAACTACACTGTCAAATTTTAAAAATGAGTAACAAAAGATCAATTCAAAGGGAACTCCATAATTTTCAAGAAAATGGCAACTGTAATATTTTAAACATTATTTGATCATTGCATTATATTAAATAAACATTATTATATTACCTATGTCTGTATACATGAAAAATAATGAAAACAATAATAATAATTCATTTTGTTTTATATTTCCACTCCAATAAATGTTTTTTTGTTTCCAAATCTGATATAAATGTACATATTGTTAAGTGCGACCTGCGAGATTATAATGTTTTTCCCGAAGTGGCCTGCAAGGTCATTTGGGTTGGACACCCCTGGTTTATTACTAAAATTATATAATTTGATTTTTCCCCTGACCTTGGTCAAATAAAGAATGCATCAATTTTTGAAAAACTGCTTGTAGTATTCTTTCAAATCAATTTTTTTCTTGATTATTTATTATTATAACTCACATTTCAATAACATCTCACATTTCAATAACATATTTCCTTATCCATGTTGCACAAGTATACGCAAATTTCAACCACATTTTAGATAAAACAACTAGTAATTCCAAAAATTTTGTAACTGTATGTTATAAACTATAAACAGTATATTAATTGTATAGTTGTTTTCTTTCATATAGAAATATATACTCTTGATAATTATTCTCATATGATAATCTTTCATTCAAATTATTTATTTATTCAATAAATAATATTTTCATAAATGTTTTTATTTTAAAATTTTTTTATTAATTTAAATATTTTACATTTAGGAGCATTTTATGAAATAATAATATTATTCATATAGAAATATATCTGTCTTAAATAATTAGACAGACAGATATAGAAATATATCTGTCTGTGTATTTAAATAGTGTCTAAGATTAAATCTGCAGATTTAGAATTTCTGAAACTACTTAAATATTAAATAAAAATACTAATTACAAAAATATTTTTTTAAAAAATAGATACAAAATTCAGGCATGAAAATCTTTGAAATTGTCCTATAACGCTTTTCTCCCTCTTCCTCACGAATTCCATTACAAAAGAGTCAAATATGTATGTTTATAAAATAAATGAATTAATATTTTATAAACAATTTAACCCCTTAACTGTTAAGGAAAAGTTATGTGATTCACTTCCCAGTGCCGTTTTTCATACTGATGTGTATTGTTATGCGGTATATTGGGGGAAAGAAAAAGCATAAATATTAATTAAATCCTTCTCTGTAATAAGCAAATCTATAACACTGTCAAGGTCATTTTATTGCATTCCAAAGTCATGTTCAACTTATATTAACTAACATGTTAATATACGACACATGTTAAGGATTGTAAGTTGGAAAAGTGAATGCACAAGCTGAGCAAGACATATACATACAACCGTAGCAGTTAAGGGATTAATTAATCAGATTTTTACATAAAGGAAGGAATTTGATTAACTACTATATTGAGAAAATAAACTTTTTATTAAATTAAGCATGCAGATGCAAATATTGTAATGAGTTGAATGTAAAATATCTAAAAAAAATTTTGATCCATTGATTTTGTTCTGATTTGAATCAAGGTACTAAAGGAGACTGAAGAAAAACATTACAAAAAAATCTAATTCTCTTGTGTTTTCATAATTTTTTAAATTTTCAGTTATATATATTTATTTTAGCTTTATTCTAACTAAAGTCAAGTGTCAAGCACTATGTTTTACTTGAAGCATTGATAATAATTTTTTTTTCCTATTAGTATTTAGATATACTTTTTACGTAAAACTCAAAAGAAAAAAAATTACAAATATCAGCATGTCGAATTCCAAAATTTGTGAAAAACTGACTTTATAGTTTCAAACAATAAAAAACAATTAGTACTAATTTCTTTAATTTAAATCTAATATAGTATATGTAACTTAAATACTATTCTTTCTTATATATACAAATCAAACTTAACAGATCCAGGAAAAATTTTTATAAGTACATTTTCTCTTAAGAAAAAGAAAAATCAATACCTTCATCAATTACATATCTGACTTACCATTATACTTTTAGATAAAAAAAAATATATGGTACAAATTTATTTTAAATAAATGTGTGGGTAACTGATGGACATAAAAAATTAATAGACTGCTAAAAATAATGACAATAATACAGAATAAAAAATTTATATACAGTAAAAATCATGATACAATGCGACTCAGATTTGAAAAACCAATTCCTAAACATGTTATTATAACTTTGTGAGTTCCCAGGAGCAGCTTTTCATCTTTTTCTGTTTCTAATTTCATTCTTAACTGTAGAAAATCTTCAATATGTCGTAGAAATTGTATTCTAAAAATAAAATGAAAATTTGTAAAATCAGTGAATATTATTTATAGTATCAAAACTAATTTGATAAAGTTCCATATCTCATTGCAAAGAAAAATTAATCCTTTACCTTCCCTAAAATATACATTAATTTCAATATCTTTCAATATATTTATTTCTTTCAACCTAAGTAAATTAAGTCATTTCTAGAGAAAAAAAAAACTGCTTTATTCTTAGATCACAGCAATGCTGCGATACCTTATATTTTTCCTACTAACATAATTTAGTCTTTAATCATGTCATAGTTCATGCCTTAAAACATACATAAAACAATTAAAAAACATAACTTACCATTCAGAAAATCAACGTTCTTTTCAAATTTTGAATTTTGTAATTCATTATTTTACGTCTTAAAAATAAAATGTTTAGTTTGATTTTACATTTATCTATATAATTACTAATTTCATTTGAAAAAAAAATGCCCTCTTACAACTGATTTTAATCATTCTTAATATGAAAAAAAATGTATGTGTAATTTTGTCCTAGTTTCAATGATGATTATGTCTTGTCATCTGTAAGTTCGATGAAAGAAATGTGCATGACTAGTCCCAGTCATCAAATGTACGCAAGAAGTTAATGTAAGCATATAGCTGCTTTAAAAGTATTTTCTTTTAATATTTTGAATTCAGAATTTATTCAATTCACATAACCCGAAATATACTTACGTATAAGGAGCGAGAGGGCCAGTCTTTACTTTTGACACATCAGTCGTTCCTAGAGCCATCAATACACAAACTAAACTTTGACTGATAGAGTCAACAAAGCCACCCTGTAAATAATAAAGTATTAATTCACTTAATACCAACACAAGTTCTATTGAACAACATAACTGAAAAAAAATTATATAAATGCATTTCCATATTAAAGAATTTAAAATTAGGCACCTTAATAAAAAGATTTTTAATGATTTAAAATGTTGAATCAACATGCCATCAAAAAATCTAATTTTGTAACTTTTAACTGCTATTACTGAAAAAAAAATTATACAATTATAAATACATCTGATAATTTTGCAGTTATCACAAAGCTCGTTTAAATATAACTTTAGAAAATTCATACTTACTCTATTAATTTCTTCAAATAGATTATAACATGCTTGTTTTGCCACATCCTCAGGAGTTACAAATTCTTTTGATCCAGATGGATTTGAGATTGCTTCCGCAACAGAAAAAGCTCCAGTCGTACTTTCAGCAACTAAAATTAGTCCAAAGCCTGGAGATCTGAAAAAATGAAGAAATCAGACACGTAAATAAAAATTGGGTTTTGTAATGAGAACATTCTTTTTTTAGAAGTCAGTTATGTATTTGCTAACACTGCAATTTAGTTCCCTTTGAGCCATTAAGAGTAATACTAGTTTTATCCAATTATGATGAGTGTATTGAAAGTTATAAATGATGTCCCATTTTGTGCTTCATTATTACTTTATTAGATGCAAGTTTAAAATCAATGTTACCTTATATTACAAGTAGTTTTGTAGGTACTTTCATAAAATGCAATAATGGTTCTAAGGTTTAAAATTTCAACAAATGGCTGGAGTTATATTACCAGCAATGATATTCTAAAATACAAGGTTATTATAATTTCAAAAAAAATATATGTATTAATTTACAAAATTTATTATTAGTAGCAGATATAATACTTTTTTCAGATATGTTCGCTAAACGATCAGATAGCATAAAATACACAATAAAAAACCTTGTTTATACACAAAGTTGATTACACAAACATAAAATTGTAATTTATCAGAAATTTTTTAAAAAATTTTCTTTGCGTAAAAAAATAACAATGATGCAAACTCCTAAAAAATTTTCCATATTTAAAATATCAGGAAGTAATATATATACACAGTCAAACCTTGTTTTAACAAATGGTTCAATCAAGCACAAGTCTGCTTTATACATGGTTTTACCATAGCTAAACAACACTGATAAGAAATCGCTTGTGATATTACTCCTATACATTATGATATCATGACTTCCTGTTCAAGACAGAAAAAACAAAATTTTCCTTTTTATTTTATATAATTATCGCTTTTTCTTGCAAAGATAAATATTCCATTAGTTGGAAGTAGTAGGTTCCATAGTGTTAGATTTTGTAAGAAATTTTTTCCAAAATCTCAATCAATGAGATCAGCTATTCATTCAATCATTTTATAATGATTCAAATCTTAAGGACTAATAAAAAAATTTTTAAGTGTTTACTACACAATAATAATAATAAAGAATGTTGTAAGAGTGTAAATGTAAGCAAAGAATTTACACAAATGAAAACTCAGTTTTCATATGGATTTGTGGCAAAAGAGAAGCTTAACTTAACCTTAAAGAAGTAGAGAACTTAATCAACTAGAATCAGTGGATGGTTTAAAAAATGATAAATTTTACCAGTTTTTTTAAAGCATACATAGAGATAGTCGAATGGTCGGAAATACTGAAACATATTATCACTTGCTTTACATATTAATACTGTAACTCAGTTTTTATAACCTGTTGCTTAGTAATAATGGACCCCAAGTATTGAATGTGTGTTAACAATTAGACATACATACATGTGTGGTGTGTGTATAACACAGACTTCAGTCATCTTAACTTTTTCAAAACTAGAAACATCCATAAATATTAAACTTTTCAGTTAAATGCTTTAAATCCAAGATGATTCAAAAAGAGCTGGGTTCTATTTTAGAAGATAATTAATAGCTATTTTCCTCTAACTAGTACATTTATTTCCCAATAGGAAAAGGGATAGCTTTGTTGATGAATGAATTCATTCCTATGTAATTACTTTAAAATATTGGCTTTTAGAATTAAGGTGTTTTTTAGTCATAGATGTTAGTTAACAGGAAATTATACACAAAACATTAAATACATAAAAAATATGCATTGATTAAAATAAAATACGAACAGCACATAAAATGTGTTATTCACTTTTATATTGAAACTTATTTATACCACAGAAAATATTCATATTAGCATCGCATTGTATTTTGGTATTTGAAGCATTATGAAAATAGTCTCAAAATATGATTGACATGTAGGATTCTAGGTAATTGTACAATAGTATAACAGTTAAATTTTTCCAACTCAAATTATTAGTTTATTATTCACTAGAAAATAAAAAAAAATGGTACAGCTGCATATCATGTCACACCTATACAAGTAGGTAGAAGTGCCACAACTCAACATGGCTGGACCATGTTGACAGATAAAATCCAATAAAGTGACTAATAGTCTGATAATATCCTGGATGCTATTCCCATCATAAATCCCAAAGGGATTTCCAAATTCCCTAAATTCATAAGAGTGTGAGGTGGCAGAGAACACGTTGCAGGGTATTCTATGTCAAAGGATTTAAGTGACCAATAGAAATGTCACAAGTCCAAAGAGTGGTCCTGGAACCATTTAGTAACAACTCTCAACAAGTGGGATGTCACATTGTCCAGCTGAAATTGTCAAATAGACAATTATAATAGATATGAATGGATGTAAGTGATTGGGAAGGATACTGTCAGACCAGTCACCTGTCACAGCCATCTCTAAACATATCAGGAGCCATTGTGCCTTTCTTGCTGAATACACATGCACCATACCCTTATGGATTTTCAGATCCATCAGCTTTCGATTGAAATGTCGGTTTTATGGATTTAAAAGGTTGTTTCCATACTTGTACACATGTATTTGAAAAGGAAAATTGGAAACAACAAGGTAAGGATTTCCAGTCAACAACATCCGATGGAAACATTGATAGGCCCAGGTGAGGTGTAAAGTTTTGAGCCACACAGTCAATAATACACGAGTTTTTGGCTCCAAAAGTTCTTATCAAAGCCCCATCATAAATTGTCAAGATTTTGAAAAAAATAAAATTACAATACTGTTTCAGTCCAGCAATACTGTTCCCAAACTTTCATTATAGAACACATCTACACTTTGTAATGCCCTCCCCACCAGAATAAAACTCTATATTTTTAATAAATCAAAAAGCAACTATGCACTTACCTGCCAGAATGTTCTCCTTTGTAGTGATCTACGTAAATATAAATATCTGGTAAAAATTTGAAAAGCAGTGCTTTGGAAACATCTACCATTCTACTAGACATAGCAGGAGATACCCTCACTGAATAAGCATAACCTCTGATTCTTTTAATTTTTCCTGGGTCCAAATATTTTATGGGACGAATGGTATTGACTACTGGGCAACGGAACAGCACTTCACCTCCTCCTTTAGGTGGTAAGCCACGACTTATAATTTTTATCTCAAGGTTTTCATCATTCAAGATGAACTTTTTCAATACTGAAATTGAAGAATGCATAATAGCATCTACCTAAAAAATTACAACTTTGGAATTAGAATTTATAATAAGGACTATATTTAAAATTAGATTTTTAAAAAACTAAAACACTATAACAGGTTATTGTATTAATGATTTGAATATATTGAAGGAATACTGCAAACACAAATAAAGAGTTTTTTTAATACAGCAAACCATTTTCAGAATAAATTTAACAAAGAGCACAGTCCAAAATTGCAAAAAGAAATGTCCTTTTAAGGAAAAAAAAATTTTTTTTTGAATTACACTGAAAAAAAATATTTTATATTATAAAGAACTAATGTTTAAAAACATTCATAGACAAGTAAAATATAATATTCAACTTCAAAATGCACATTAAGATATCATTATAAAAATCTGTTTAGGAACCACAAAACAAATGTACGATGCACAAGCAGTGATAACTCCAGAAGAGTTTCCCAGCGGCAATCCAGTGTGCTTGTCATTTGGATTTCAACTAACAGCAATGTATATTGTTGCGTAGATCCGGGTTCGAGAATTTTATGCAAAGCAATCACAAAGAAAATAAACAGTTCTTTAAGAGCGATGTGAATTTATTATCAAAAATCCAATCCTTTAAATACAGGATTCAGCAGCAATATTCACAGAGTAAATCCCCGAAGGTCTTCACACCTTCAACAGCAATCAAACACAATCACCAGTGTTTAAAAATACACGTAAATAAAAGATTATTCACAAGCACAGCCGAGCTAATCTAACTACTCTCTGATTTAATCAAGACTGATCCTCATTCCGGCGATCATCTCTATTTATAGGCGCATTAGAAACTTCCAGAAGTATACCCGCTTGTGTCATAGAACGTGACATTAGTGGACCTCTCCACAGATTTCTAGAAGAATCCAGCGGGTTCCGAACTCGCTAATATAGTCGCCAAAATGGTCGCCAAAAATTATGCTAACTGGACTCTACTGCCAAGTTCTCATTGAATCGCCATTAAACGTAAGGGGCGGCATTGCATTGTGAATAGTACAATTTTAACATAAAATAAATATAACAGAGTAATATAAATGCATTAACCATCCAAATACAAATTATTTACATTATTTACACAAAATTTGTAAATCTATTCGTGTGAAACAATTAACATACTAGAAACCTATAAATAAATTACAAGTTCCTGTAGTAGTCATAATTATAATTTTCAAAACCTAAAAAAACCTGAGATTTAAAAAACCTAACAACTGTTAATTAATGATTCTGCAATTTCAATAATAATCAGCATTTATTTCTTATCATAATATACTTCATGTAAATTAAAATAAATCTTTCATAGACAATTGTCAAGAGAAACTTATAATATTATGTAATAAATAAGCATAATTAACAACTAATTACTTAAAATTAAATCTACTTCATTCAAGAAACAAGCTTAAATTAATATTCAATTTAATAAAGATAACTGTATAAAATAAGTCCTTTTTCATTTTTAAATTAAAAATACATTTTACTTTTTAATCATTTAAAAAAAGATTGGTTTAAAAGTGAAATAAAAAATTTACATACACTTTCAATGTAAAAAGATGCTGAAAAGTTCCAATAATTTGATAAAAAAATAGAATACGAGGAACTTCTAAAGCAAAAAGGAAAAAAAATTTAAAAAACAAAAGATGCAGTAATAAAATTTTTAAAAAAATAATTTGTGGCCAGAAGAATTCAATATTATGGGGGGGGGGAATAAGTTCTTCTGGAGTCTGAAAAAATTATGAAATCCTCCATTAAAAGTAAAAAAGTATTAATTTCAAATTTCCTACCATTAAAAAAGAATTCTTTTGAATAGTTTTATTATGGTAATTTTAATTTCCACCGCAAGGTCCACAATAAAAAATTCTGCCATCCAATTAATTTTTTTAGGAACAATTATGCCTGCATCACAATCACATTTCCTAAAATCCAAAAATTAGCAATATCTTAATTTTAAAATTGATAAAAAGAAATCTGAATCCTTGAAAAATAAATTTGACCAAAAGTGTGGATTTGATAAGCCTATTAGTCTGTAATAAATTAAACAAGGAATCCTTGTACTCTTTTAAAAAGTGATCCTGGTACTCACCAAGAATTTCTGAGGCATGCATTATCTAATAGAAAGAAATTGCAAAAATAGAATTTGACTACTGTGACAACAGCCTCCAAAACAGAAATGTTTAAATTTTATCAAAATGCAAAATTAAAAATTTAATCAAATGGTTGAAATTAATAGGCTTATTGCAGTAATAATAAATTAATAAAAAATAATGATCATAGAAATTCCATGGCTAAATAGCAGAATTAGCTACTGGTTGGTGCAATTAATTTTTCGCACTTTTCCCGAAATTGATAAGTGCAGCGTGTAGTAAACAAGCTGATTTCTGAGCTGTGAAGGAGAAATCATGTCGACACATTTTTGCAAATGCCTAGCACATTTTTTATTCGAATAGTTTTGTAGTAGCAAGCATTATATTTACCGTAAAATCCAGAGTATAACACACACATATACTTTCAAGCTATATTTTTTTATTTTTAGGTTATATTCACCGTGTAATGCACACACCCTTTTTCTGGAAGAAACCTGAAATTTAGGTGTGCAATTCTATTATGTTTTGAAGCCATTTATTGGAGGTATTATACCAAGAATTTTAAAAAAAATAGTATACTTCTACAATTACAACCCTTTAAATTCATTAGGCATGTTGTTTCTTTTAATTAGGCAGTGTTTCAATCTATGTAGAGAAGTCCAGTTTTTTTTATCATCACACAATTCTTTTTTTATTTTTAAATCTATCATTTTTATACCCGGCATATAACGCGGACCAGTAAATTTCGATCTTATTTTTTGTGTTAAAAGTGTGCGTTATATGCCGGATTTCACGGTATTTTTTTGTAATTTTACTCTTATTTTCGTGATTTTATTTTTTTTTAATTTTATAATTATTACTTGTTATATATATTACTTTATTATTATTGGGTTGTTCGGAAAGTAATTTCGTTTTTCCCCGACAGAGGATTTAATTGTATTTTTTTGCACCCAACTTCACATTTAAGTCATATAATTTTTATATGCTTTGAGAGCTCATATAGCAAGGCTTGTGTGTGAAAAATTCCAATTAATTCTACGCAGTAATTTTTGGTTGGTGCCCTTTTAAATATGGAGAGTGATAAGCAGCATTTTCGACATATCTTACTGTTTTACTACAGAAAGGGTAAAAATGCTATTCAAGCCAGAAAGAAATTGACCAATGTGTATGGAGAAGACGTGTTGACAGTATGTCAGTGCTAGAACTGGTTCGCTAAATTTCGATCCAGCAATTTTGATGTCGACGATGCACCACGTTCGGGAAGGCTGGTTGAAGCTGATAAAGACGCAATAAAGGCATTAGTTGATGCGAATCGACAAATAACAACACGCAAGATCGGATTGAGGTTAAATTTATCAAATTCAACAGTTTATGACCACTTGAAAGGCCTGGGATTATCCTCGAAGCTCGATGTATGGATTCCCCATGTTCTCCCAGAGAGAAATCTGTGTCACCGCATTGACGTCTGCAATTCGCTTCTCAAACGTCATGAAAATTATCCGTTTTTGAAGCGCATCATCACTGGGGACGAAAAAGGTCATGGAGATGAACCGGCTCAAACCATTTCCAAAGCCGATATTCACCAAAAAAAGGTGATGCTGTTTGTTTGGTGGGATTTAAAAGGAATTGTTTTATTAAGCTTTTACCGGATAACACGATTAATTCAGAAGTCTACTGCCATCAGCTGGACAAACTGAATGATGCCCTTCAACAGAAAAGGTTAGAACTAATCAACAGGAAAGGTGTAGTGTTTCACCAAGACAACGCGAGACCTCACACAAATTTGGTCACTCGCCAAAAGCTTTTACAGCTTGAATGGGATACAATGCCCCACCCACCGTATTCTCCAGACCTGGCACCATTGGATTATTATTTGTTCCGGTCACTCCAAAATTTTTTAGACGGTAAAACCTTCACCTCAAATGAGGAGGTCAAAAACCACCTCGATCAGTTTTTTGCCAGCAAAGACCAAAAATTTTATGAGCATAGAATTATGCTACTACCAGAAAGATGGCAAAAGGTGTTGGACTAGAATGGCCAATATATAATTTAATAAAGTATTTGTTTATTATACGAGAAAACTGTCTTTCATTTCCACAAAAAAACGAAATTACTTTCCGAACAACCCAATAAATTGTTTTTTAAATGGCTAATATTTATGTAAACAATTTTCATTTGATTTCTTCTCAAACTTAAACATTTCCATAGCTTGCATTCTTGTTTGTTCTTAGCTCACATTTTTGGGTCTACTTTTTCCTAGGCACATTTTGGGGAATATTTCATAGCTCGTTTTTTGGTAAATTTCTTTTTCTTCATATAAATTTTTACAGATACTAATGATGGTTACCAATCATATTAGTATTGTTGAAAACATGAACGAATGTATGTTGAGGTATGCTGAGTATTCTGAAAGGTTTTTTGCTATGTTGCCTGCTTCTAGGAAAGAAAGCTGTGTTAGAATGGTGCGTGAAAGATGGTTTAATTGAAACGTCATTTGTATGTCTGATTTGTGGGAAAAGCATGAAATTGAGAGAAAGGAAGAGTAAGAAGGCAGTGAATGATGGTTTTGAAAATAATGAATCTTAATTTTTCTTTTTTAATTAATTTTATTAACTAACAACAATTTTCATTTAATTTTTCACTAACAGTTTTAAGTTTCAAAGAGCATTTTAATTTCACAATTTTCAGTTTTAAAAGTTTTTTTAAATGCTTTTTTGCAATTATTTCACTTTTTCACTTTATACTCTTACATTATGTCTTCTGGAGGGGTAGCTACTCCGAAGAACACGCAAGAAAAAACCAAGTTGGCGATTTTTTTAAAATCACAGTGGCTAGTGGCCGATTCTACAATTTCACCAAATAAATATTACAGTACCAAACGATAAAAATGAAGCCTTGAATCAACCACCATGGTAAAATTTTAAAACAACTTAGCAGGTAGCATTATGATTTCAAAATAGTACCATTATAATAATCAAGAGCACAGAGTTGGTTTTAGAAATTGTACTTAAATAATTTTTAATTTAAGTACATTTACCTTAAAGTAGTCAATTAACAATATAATTTAATACTTTTAATTGAAAATTTTTAAAAATTATTTTATACTTGTGTATTATACAGCTGATCAATTTTGTCAAATCAAAAGACGTTGCAAATGCCACAATATGCAGCCAATAGTGGAAACTGCTCCTGTGCACATTTAAACATAGCAACAATAACAATGATAGTATTTGGCAATGTTTTTTTAATTGGCTATGGCTTTTGATTTAGTGAAATTGGTCATCAGTATAAAACATAAGTACCAATTATTTTTAATAATATTATAAAAATAATAACTTACTGAAGGATCAACGCTATCATTGGTCACACCTTTTAAAGTAATATGAAGAGGTTTCTTACAAAAAGGAGCAAGACACAGTAATGCTTCAAGATAATAACTGATGGATCTGATAATACCGCAGTCATGTTGCAATGTGCCTCCCTGTAGTAATCCTGGTGTATATTTCACTACAGTTCCTTTAAAAGAACGAATAGCAAATTTTTACAAATATGAATAACTGAAAGAAAATCTATAACAAAATACACTGAAAATAATTAAGATCAGTACTTACGTACCATAGCAACAATACCAGCATTAAAAATAACTCGCCAAGTCGGCAACCCCGATTTTACATGTGTCACATACTGGTTGAATTGGCAACCATGCATTTCATTTCATGTAATGTTGCCAATAAGGTCGGGTAATACACATGTTAGGATTCATTTATTTAAAAAGACCTAGGCAACAATCGTAATCTATGTATACTGCTTAAAAGAAAACTTCTGGTACTTTTTTTTCCTTTTCGCTGGTGCTGGTGAAAAAGACGTCAAAACGATACAGCAAACACCAAATGGAATATTCACATTAGTAACCTTTTACTAGCACAATTTCATAACAAGCTGCGGACTTTACTTAGAAGTTAAATCTTTTTACTGTTGTTGTTACTTAAGCACCTGATCAATAGTAACCTCGAATCAAGGCCCACAAAATTCATCGCGATAAAGGGCTAGATTTTTTCGCCTGTTGTTAGCCTTAGCTTTGAGCACCATGCAGGTGACAGTACGATTTTGCTCGGTTTCACTCCAATTTTGATGGAGAACACCCTGGGGATGGTCAAGGGCCTCCCTGATCTCTTCCCCTTCACCAACCTCACGAGAGGACTTGTGACATGATGGCTATTTAGAGAAGCCCCATGCCACGAGAAGGCACTATACATTTACAAACATCCATGCCTTCTCCGAGATTCGAACCCAGGCCCTATGGCACCGAAGTCAGCATCACAAACCATTATACCGGATGGGCAGCCATGTCTTTTCCTAAATACCTCAAAAATGGATAAAAACCAATGAAAATTAAGGCTTAAGGCGTTATATATGCTGCCTGTTGTCACCACTAAAGTTTGCTTGCCAAGATGTACACTAGCAAAATGGAAAAATACCCCTTTTCTTAATGAAAAATATAAACAAAGAAATAACTCATGTAATTATATATTTAGAAAAAGAAATACAGATAAAATTTAAGTTATACAAAATTACAAAACTGACAAGTAAAATTAAAAGTTAGGAAACACTATTTATTTATACAGTAGGGAGTAAGTTTACTAAAATTAATCAAAGAGCACAGATGCAAAAAAAAAAAAAAAACTTTGGTACAAAAATCACAAATGTTAAAGAAATAATTTTCTTTGCCGTGAAAACGCAATGTTGAAAACAAGAATATTTTTTCTTCCAAAAATTAGTAGAGATTCGGAAAGTTCATTCAATTTTTTTTTCAAAGGCAATGAAATTTGCAGTTCATTACAGTAATATTTCGCTACTTATTAAAATTTCACGTACAAAATTCAATAAATTATTTTAGATGGAGAAGTGTATAGTACTATGATATTTAAACACTAATCAGAATGAATTTTGAATACGAAAAATTCTCAGCTTACCAGTTTCGTTTACAATTATAACTGAACCATTAGTAAGAATATCTAACAGTTTCAAGAAACTATGTTCATAATCTGAAAAAAATGAAATTACAGTAACATTAGCGACAACCGATAAAAGTATTTATAAAACTTCGGTAATTTAAAATATTACCAAATAGCAAACTCTATGTAAACATAAAATTGAGAACTTACCAGTGACACCGGGTTCATCGGAAGTTCCCCGAATATTTTTTATTTGAATAGGTTTCCCGCTTAAAGTTGATAGAATAAGCCTTTGGCGAAAAAAATTAGAACCAGAATATATTCGAGAATTCATGTTTAACAGATAGTATACAAACTTCAACACAAACACGTGCGAAACAAAATGAACAGATTAATTGATTGATTGATTGATCACAAATAAGGAACCCTACGGAAGAACAGTTAGTTTTTTCATTGCCTGTTTACGCTCTTTAATAATTTTAATAGCGACTTCATTTTTATACAATTACTACTTAATTACTTTCTATTTCTGTTTTTGTGACTAATGCCACCTACCTGACGAGACGACTAGAGGCCCACGAAATTCAACGCGGCTAAGGGATAGAATTTTTACGCCTGTCGTTAGTCTTAGCTTTGAGTCCCATGCAGGTGACAGTACGATTTTGCTCGATACCACCCCTATTTAGAGGGAGAAAACTCTGCGGGTGATCAGGGGCCACCCACCTCTCTTCCCCTTCCACCAACTACATGACAGGACTTGCGGCTCGACGGCTATTTAGAGTACCTCCATGCCACAAGGGCTTAATACATTTACAAATACCCATGTCTTCTCCGGGATTCAAACCCAGTTACTACGGCACCACAATCAGCGTCGCTAACCACTATACCGGTTGGGCGACACTTTCTATTACTCTTAAGCTGCATTCACACCAAGACTGTCGAGCGTTGAGCGTCTAGCCAATCACAGACTTCAGCTCGCCCGAGATGAAGTCTCTGATTGGCTAGACGCTCAACGCTCGGCGCTGACAGCCTTGTTGTGAATTCAACTTTATTAGTTAAGCTGCATTCACACCAAGGCTTTCAGCGTCGATTGTCTAGCGTCTAGCCAATCAGAGACTTCATCTCGGGCTGTCGAAGAAGTTCTGATCGCGACTATTTGAACTTAAAAATAAGTTAACTTTACGCATCTGAGCGTGTGTAGTTTAGTCACATGTCGCACACTCAACCAATCACGGATGAATATGCTTTTGGAACAGAATTGGAATTTTTATACGCCATTCGTGCAATATTTGTTCGAAATATTTTTGACTATTTTTTTCTTGCGAACACCTTTAATTGAAATTCTTGATAAAAATGGCTAATAATGGAGAGAAATTAATTACAGAAGTGCAAAAATGCTCTCATTTACATGATTTATCGAATAAAAGTCATAAAAATAAAGTAATGAGAGAAAATGCCTCTCGAAGGAAATTGGAATATTCTTAGGACTTTCTGGTAAATTAATTTTTTACTTTATATTTATCTTTTACTCATGGAGAAAGTTGACGATCGTTTGTATGTTGTGCAATAGTGTTATTAAATACAAACAAAATGAAAAGCATTTTTATGTTTTCTTATACTTGAAAATAAATTCTGTAACTCCATTATAAAAAAAAATTTGAGATGCATTTTTCGAAAACAAAAGTTTCTTATTTGGAATTGCTTCTTTAAACACAGAATATAAGAAAAACCTTTCATATATGTTAGCAATAAAAGCGACTATTTCAAATTACTTCCTAGATTTATATCATATGCACTATATATTCTAGGGTTAATTTGCTTAGCATGTTTTGATATATTAAACAAAGATGAAATGCGTATTAAATATAGTGTATTTCAGTTTTATACTTCTACGAAAATATCTTGTACTGTATTAGATTTTCTTATTACTACAGTTTTGTACTTAAAAATGCCATCCACTTTATAGTTATCATCATAATTTGCTAGTTTGCTTTTAGTCCAGTGTTTTTTAACCCTATGTGTCAGGAAAGATTTTATAAAATGTGCCACAAGGATGTTTGACTAATAATTAACCCTCTAACCGGATAGCACGGAAAATTCCGTCAGTGTAAAGATGCTTCGAAAATGGACTGAACGGATTTTTGTGCCTTCAAGTAACGTTTTCAAAAGTGGATTAGCCGCTTTTTTCTGAAATCCTTTCCCCCTTTTAAGGTATAACATCTTGAAAGATAATGAGGGACGGAGGAAGCAAACACAGGAGTTTTATGGCTCGCAGGGAACCCCGTGTTTTGACCCCCAATCGTAAAAAATCGGGGAGAAATTTCTTTACAACCCAAGAAGTGTTTGCTAGCTTGTATTTTAAAAGTTTCCAAAAGTCCCAACGCATAAGTAAAATATGTTACAATTCCCTTTTGGTTTCATATTAATTTAAAACTGTAACAAGTTGGGGCGTGTCAGTGCAATCTGCTATTTTATATAGTTAGACAAATTATCTTTTTTTAAGTATATTCTTTCGCTTCATTTTTCTTATTTTAATTAAAGCTTTCAGTTTTTGAAACATGATTATTTTATTATAAGATACCGAAAAAATTAATAAAACACCAAACTCTTTAAAATTTGGAACATTTTCAATTTTCCAACCACTAAAAATGAATAATTTTAAACTTCATCAAATCATTTGAAACATTTTCTTACACTTTGATAAAAATAATAACGAAAAAAAAACTAATTAAGATTTATAAAGGTTTTTTTTTTTTTAGATTTCAAAGCCTAAGTGTTCAGGGAAGTTTAAGTACAGTGTGTGTGTGTGCCTGGTTATATATTGTTAAAATACACCGAATTATATTTGAATTTTAAGTGTTTAAACTTCAGTTTACATCAAAGACAACATGAATGAAGATTTTCACACATTTTTTTTATAACTGGAATGTTTGAATAAATGATAATCAAAAATATACGGAAACATTTACAGTAGACATTTATGCATATAAATAAACATAAAAGTCAATTTTAAATTCGAGCTATTGAAAAACATTCGAATTATATATTGTTCAAAAATATCTATTTATACAAAATACCTCAACATTTATCTTTTTTAAAGGCTAACTGAATAAGTAATTAAAATCTGGATATTTTTTGAAATCTCGACTGTATAAAGCTAGAAATTCTATGTTAGAAATTCCATTTGAAATTTCGAAAAAAAAATGCATCGCGCAGTTAAAAATTATTTACCATAAGTTTTAGCAATTGTTTGAGTATAATAAAAATTTCAAATTTTATTATATAGCTTCTTTGGTATCTCTTAATATATTTCGGCCGCGGTAGCCGAGTGGTATAGGTATGGGAACGTGGCTTGCTTTCTCACGAGTTCGAGCCCAGTACCACTAAAGACCCGCCGTGTAAGGCAGCGATGCACGTTAAATCTATCGAGAGCTGAAACGTCCTCCCGTTGGTGTGGTGTGGTAGTTAGGAGAGGGGGTGCCAGCTCAGGTGTCGTCCACGTCACTTGACCATGGTTCAAAATTACGTGGTCCGTCGCCAAAAGCCCTCGTGTAGCTGAACAGTGCGACGTTAATATTCAGTCATTCATTTAATATATTTCGAAGATTTCATACAATTCAGTTAAAAACCGCATGCTAAGAGCAAAAAATATACTAAAAAAATTGATGAATATACAATTACAATAAATTCTTTCATAGAAGCAAAACTGAGAAGCTAAAGCGTAGGAATAAAAAATTTTGAGTATATCTGAAGTAGTTTTCGAAATATTTCTTTTAAAGTTTACAAAATTTGTGTGCGTTATGTTATACTTAATATTAATTAAATGGTTAAAATAATGTGTTAATATTAGTCATGTAATCGTTTGATGACACATTCATATACTAAAAAATTATCATGGTCATTGATGCGAATGTCAAGAATTTTATGTAATTTTAAATTCAGACATTAAGATATTGATGTAGAAAATGTAAAACGACCATCTAAAATATATGAAAAATGCAGTCTGCTATAAAATGATCTTGACAAACAAAATCCGGCATTTTCACTTACTATGGCAGAGCCGGCTTAGTCAGGGGCGATCTGGAAAAACAGAGAGAGAACCGCGGTTTTGATGGATGCCGCTCTAGCTTTTAAAGCTCCCAGGAAAAATTATATATATATAAATTACAAATGCAAAAATAAATCTTGTAATTTTCCATACATTTTTATAACAACGAATTGTGGAATTGGCTTCCAATACATTGTTGTGTTTGACAATATCTAAGGTAACCAACTCTACTTTAGATAGATTTGTACTACTTTTTCGTAACCGTATTCCTTTTAAAATTAATTCGTGCAGCCGAAATACACCTCTTATACCCTTAAAAATTTATGTAAACTATAACGGTTAATTTTAATTTATGCAACTTGTGAAATGTTCTTAATTAACCATTTCCGTCTTAACAGTTTACATGAAAAAAAATTTTGGACTCCCTCATTCATTAGGGATTTATTTAAGATTCTAACATTAAATTTTATTTTTCACCGAACAGGATTGAATGGTAGTGTATAGTGCTTCCACACCAAAGGTCTAGGGTTCTATTAATGGGCTGTGCAAGGTCGACTCTGCCTTTCATCCCCGCTACATTGGGTCGATAAATGAGTACCAAGCTTACTTCGGGTCTTAAATACTGAAGGTCTCTCTTCAGACAGACCACCAAATCGGGACATCTGTTCATGCACCTCAGCGTCCAATGGTCACGTGTATTATGATGGGCACAGTAGTTCCTGGCCCTCATGGATTGTTGTGCTTCTGAGTTTGAGTCTTAAGTTTGAGGATTACCTCACTTTGGGGATACCCCTTAGAAAAACATGTATTTCCACTCATTTGCAATTAAACATTTTTCTTTCAATTACGTTTATTTCAGAAGGAAGTTTGATTTTTCAAATGTATTTGCTTAATAACATGTATATTTGTGTATTATATTAAACATTTTATCAATACAAAATTACATGTTTTTATCTCCTCTAAAAGCTTTTAGGATTTTACGACTGATCTTACAATCCATATACGTTTTATAGTAGTGTATTTAAAAATGATAAAGACATTTTTACGACAGTGTGAGCTTTAATGCCTCGTTTATAAATATAAAAAATTGCATTCAGCTACAGTTTTTAAAATGTACTGAAATAAGTGGAGGAATAGGATATTTACATATTATGAATATTTTTGACTGCAGTAAGATATATTTATATTTCATTTTCTTTACAATTTGAATAGCAGTTGTAAGCCATTTTGCGAATAGTTTGATGTTGAGTATAAACCCATAGGCTGTTTAATATTGTAAAGTGTTTTGATTTGATACCAGCACACACTAAAATAAGGCTCATTTGCAGTTATATGATCAGCTTCAGTGATATTTAAATTTTCAAAAATAGTCTACACGTACGAAAATATTCTTTCACAGCCGCACACCACATCTTATACTATATCTACCCTACAGCAGGAAATATTTGTGTGTACTGAAAAATTTAATACAGGATACATTTCCAAGTGTTAAATTTGTTTTTAAAATTTGGTATGAATACATTGTGGAACTGTCGGTTAACTTCACTGAACAAAATTGTTTTAAGTGTACTGTTTTGAAAGACAAAATTAATTAGGGAGAACTTTTCTCACAATAGAATTTGTAATGACTGAATTGTGTGAAAATGTAGTTATCGATGTGTGACATTTGTCCTTGTAATAAAAGAAACAGAATGATAAGGAATTTAACTTGAGTAGAAAATGGTAAGAAGTACTGTCTTGCGCATTTGAAGAAGTATATCCCCCATTAAAATTAAAAATTGTTGACTGAATGTGTGTTATGTCCATCACAAATGCCGATGTAGAAAAGGAATTTTTATTTAATACAAGAAGTTCGAAAAAGAGAACACTAGGAAGGAAAATTTAAATTTTTTCCGAAAAATATTCAGTTAATATAAAAATATCTCTTATATGATTTTAATTAAAATAAATTAAAAGTATTGAAATCCTTTTTTATGCTATTTTAAATTAAAAATATAACTGAATAGAGAAAGATCGGTTTTATTTCATAAATATAATCATCGTATGTAATATTTATTGTGTTATTGTTTAAAAATGAGATAGGGCCTTTGCTCTTTTTACCTCATTACTTTTTTAAAAAACAGGAAAGTGAGGGCGTTTTCTTACTCTCATATTCAAAAATGAATACAGGATGGTTTTTTCTGGTTCAAATCGCAATACCAAAAATATATATATATATTTTAATTTTTAAAAAATGACAGAAAAATAAATTTTCTTTGAAGAAAATATAATTATTTTTCAACTTCTAACATACTATTTATTTCATTTTTTCCTCTTGTTTTTACCTTTCATTTCGTTTTTAATTTTACTGTGACTGAACATATAGGAGAAAGAAACACCGAATTCCACTACGCTTTCAAAGAAGATTGCCCAAGGCAACTTAACAGCTAGCTGTAAACGATTGATCTCTTGGTTCTTACTTTACAAAGGGACCGAACTGGGTCGTAAAATTGTCCCCGTTTGACCTCCCAAGTTCTAAAAGGGGGAAAGGAAAGAAGTCTGTTGCATTTTTGAAGGGAATCGCAAAATATGAGTTAAACGCTTTCGGAATAACTTTTCAGTAGGAAGGTATCCAGTTAGAGGGTTAAAAGTGCATGGATCGTGTAGCTTTGAAAAGAGTATTTACAATTGCTTCAAAAAATCTATATTTTTCCTGCTTTTATTTAGTATTTTTTGCCCAGGTGTAATTGACATAGATTCAAATTGACTTTCTTATAATCAAAAGATTTGTTAAGTTACTCACTCTTTAAATTTTTTGTGAACTAATGAAAAATATTGCATTTAGTTAGTGCCATAATGGTCAGATATTTAATAAAATGGGTCACTAAATATTTTTGTAACATATGCAGCGACCTTACAGCTCAACAAAACGACTCCAAAACTTAACTGAATTGATCTGTTATTCTTGTAGCATGCCTGGTTCACCATGTGTTGTAGTCTTTGGAAGCTTACCTCTTAATTGCTTATTTAATCTTTTATCTTTAAAGTTAATAAATGTTTATTGTTATTTAATTCAACCGTGTTGTAGTGAAGAATGTCTAACCACGCGACGCGGAAGTGGTGACCCTTTTGGCCTTAAAAACACGTAAGCTATTTTGTACTACTGGCCGAATGCAATACAAATTCTTCTACTACGGATGATCAGTACGTAGCGAAAGATTTTTTTTCTCCTTTTCCTCAAGGCCACTTGAAGCATCTACTCGGGGATTCGTTTCGCTTCATGCTTATTCAACAATATGACTAGTGAAACCGTTGAAGTCGCTCGTATTGCGTTGCGGCTGCCATTGTTTTGGAAATCGAACGTTCGTCTATGGATTGCGCAATGCGACCATGCATTCACATTCAGTGGTATCTCCAGTGATGATACTAAGTATTCTGCTTTGGTTGCGAACCTGGATGCTGAAACTCTCTCCTACGTGTCGGACATTGTGTTAAACCCTCCGAACAGTGACAAATATCACACTCTCTCACAGCGGCTCATCACACAATTTAGCGACTCGGAGACTCAAAAAATTAAGAAACTGCTTACTGACCTTCAGCTAGGAGATGAGAAGCCCAGCCACCTGTTGCGAAAAATGAAAGAGCTGTCTAATGGCCTACTCCAGGATGACTTTTTGCAAAGTTTGTGGCTTCAAAGAATGCCACCACATATCCAGACTGTTTTGTCTGCATCCTCAGAGTCTTTGGATAAACTGGCTATCATCGCTGATAAGGTTTCTGAGGTTGTTGGTGCGTCCTCGACTATCTGTGCGGCCAAAACTGTTCCTCCACCATCCCAGTCATCTTCATGCAGTGCTCAGCCAACCATGGACTCTCTCGCCAGTCAGATCCAAGAACTGTCTCTACAAGTTGCTGAACTGACAAGAGAGCGCAATTCCTCTCGCCACCAACGATATAGTACTGACCACCGGAGATCACATTCACGCTCTAGGAGTGTCAATATAAGAAGTAGCATCTGCTACTATCATCGCCGTTATAAAGAGCAGAACCGCAAGTGTGTTTCACCTTATGCATTTGTGCAAAAAAATGAGTAAGCTCTGCCATAGCTGGAATGGCAGAGCCCTCGCAACATACCAGCCGGTTATTTTTATTAGACCGCAAGTCTGGCCAGAAATTCCTCATAGACTCTGGAAATGAAATCTGTGTCATCCCACCTTCTCCAACTATGAATAAATCACCTCAGTCTAACTTCTCCTTATTTGCTGCTAATAATACCAAAATTCCAGCCTATGGTATGGTCCGTAATGAACTGAACCTGGGTCTGAGGCGACCTTTTATCTGGACTTTCATAATTGCTGATGTATCATCTCCTATAATTGGTGCTGATTTTTTAAAGCACTTCAACCTTTTAATTGACCTTAAGAAAAAAAGGTTGATGGATGTGGAAACTTCTCTTTTCACTCCTTGTGTTTTTTTTTAAATATTCTACAGTCCTTAATCCTCACTGTAGGAGCAAACATTAGTTTTAAAAACATCTTAACTGAATATCCAGACCTCAGCAACCCTTCTTTAATTTCCAAATCAGCATCACATGGCACAGTCCACCATATTATTACTACTGGCCCACCAGTCACTGCCAGGCCTAGAAGGCTACACCCTAAACTGTATGATGCAGTGAAGGTAGAATTTGAATTTCTTCTTTCTAAAGGCATTATTAGACCTTCCAAAAGTCCCTGGAGTTCTCCTCTTCATGTTGTGCCCAAATCTGACTCTACAGTTAGACCTGTTGTGGATTACAGGCAGCTGAATTCTGTTACTGAGTTCGACAGCTACCCCATGCCTTATTTGAATGACTTTGCTCATGCACTACATGGCAAGAGGATATTTTCCAAAATAGACATTTTTAAGGCATTCCACCAAATCCCTATAGCTGAGTGTGATATTCCTAAGACAGCTGTAACAACTCCATGGGAGTCTTTACGAATATACCCATTTGTGTTTTGGCCTTGTAAATGCACCACAAACCTTTATGCGATTCATGCATGAAGTACTAAGAGGACTTCCTTTTTGTTTTGTCTACTTGGATGATATTTTGTGTTACTCAGAAAATGCTGAGGAGCATCGTTCTCACTTAAGAACTATATTCCAAAGACTGAGCTCATATGGTTTAAAACTAAATACCTCTAAATGTGTATTTGGTGTCATTTTCCTTGGCTACCTTATCACTCCTGATGGCATTAAGCCATTGCCTGACAAAGTTCAAGCAGTTCTTGATTACAAACAACCAGAGACTGTTCGCTCTCTGAGAAAATTTTTAGGACTGTTAAATTTTTATAGACGTTTCTTGCCCAAAGCAGCTGGACAACAGTATATTTTAAGTGAATTTTTAAAAGGTTCTAAAGGTAAGAAGGACTCAAAGCCTTTAAACTTGTCTTCTGAGGCAATTACAGCATTTCAGAGGTGTAAACAAGCTCTTGCTGATGCTGCATTTCTTGCTCATCCTTCACCTTCTGCTCCGCTTGCTCTTCATGTGGACGCCTCTGATTATGCCATAGGAGGTGCACTTCACCAAGTTGTGAACTCTGAGCTACAGCCATTGGCTTTCTTTTCCAGAAAACTTACTTCATCTGAAAAGTCTTACAGTGCCTACGACCGTGAACTCCTTGCTATCTACTCGGCTATCCGACACTTTCGGTATATGCTGGAAGCAAGAGATTTCACAGTGTTTACTGACCACAAGCCCCTCACTTATGCTTTTAGACAAAAAAGTGACAAGTGTTCTCCACGGCAGATCCGTCAGCTGGATTTCATCTCTCAGTTCACCACAAATTTTGTACACATTCCAGGATCTGACAATATTGCTGCTGATGTTCTCTCTCGTGTTTCTGCAATCACCTTCCCAAGTCAAATTGAGTATGACTGTATTGCTGAGACACAACAGACTGATTAGGAGCTTCACACCCTAATAGCATCTGGAACTTCCTTGGAACTCAAAAAGGTAACTTTTCCCAATTCGTCTACTGAAATTATGTGTGATCTATCAACGGGCACAGCCAGACCCTACATCCCAAAACAGCATCGCCAAGATGTTTTCTCTGCTATGCATAATTTATCCCATCCTGGCATACGTCGATCAGTACATTTGATGAAGCAGCGTTTTGTTTGGCCATCAATCTCATCAGATGTAGCTAAGTGGGCAAGACACTGCCTAGCTTGCCAGAAATCCAAAATTCATCGTCATACTAGATCACCTCTTTCATCATTTCAAGAACCTTCCCAAAGTTTTGATCATGTTCATCTGGATCTCATTGGACCTCTACCTCCATCAAATGGCTACACCTATTGCCTGACAATGATTGACCGTTTTTCGGAATGTTTAGAGGCCCAACCTCAAAGACATAACTGCTGAGGCTGCGGCTGAGGCCTTCTTTTCCTCTTGGGTGTCTCGCTTTGGAACTCCTGCAATTCTCACAACCGATAGGGACAGGCAGTTTGAGTCCTCGCTCTTCAAAGCTCTTAGCAAACTACTTGGTGTTCAGAAGTTTCGTACAACTGGATACCACCCTCAAGCTAATGGGATGATCGAAGAATTGCACCGCCCATTGAAAAGTGCAATAAAGTGTCATGCTACTGAGCGTTGGACAGAAGTACTCCCTATCATCTTACTTGGTCTACGAGCTTCTCTTAAAGAAGATATTCTGTGTACCCCAGCTGAATTAGTTTTTGGGACCCCTATTCGACTGCCAGGGGAGATGTTTGACTCTTCCAAGCCAGATGATGATGTTGTGAATTTTGTTCCGAAACTCAAGTCTCACATGCACAATCACTTCACCCTAAACCACCAAAACACCATAGCAAACGTCCAGTTTTTATCCATCCAGGACTGTTGGAAGCAACACATGCTTTTCTTCGTCGAGACATGTTACGTCGTCCACTTCAACAACCCTATGATGGCCCTTTCAAAGTCTTACAAAGGAAAGATAAAGTGTTTTTCTTTGACATCAATGGTAAACGGGTATCTGTATCTATTGATAGATGCAAACCTGCCTTCTTTCTTAACACTGAGGACATGCAACTACCTCAAACCAAGAATGAAACACCTGCTACTGTGGAATCTGATCCAACAGCTTCAACGCCTACCCAGCCATCTGCACGTTCTGGTCGCAAACTTCATCTTCCAACTAGGTATCGTTGACACTGGAAGGGGAGTATGCAACAACCTTACAGCTCAACAAAATGACTCCAAAACTGAACTGAATTGATCTGTTATTCTTGTAGTGTGCCTGGTTCACCATGTGTTGTAGTTTTGGGAAGCTTACCTCTTAATTGCTCATTTAATCTTTTATCTTTAAAGTTAATAAATGTTTATTGTTATTTAATTCAACCCTGTTGTAGTGAAGAATGTCTAACCACGCAACGCAGCACATACATCTTTCACATTTTTTTATATTCAGATGAGCTACCAACAGAAAAAGATTGATACACTAGTCTAGACTAATTGTGTTCAGCATATTAAGTTTGTGTTCATATTCAACAGAAACATGCATCACTAACAGTATAATATTTGGAGATAAATTTTGTATGGGGATCATATTTAGATCAGTTCTTTTTTCACATTATTTCATAGTACATTTGAGTTAATATATGTAGAACAATGTTTTTAAATTTTTTGCTTTGTATTCTGTGATTTGTGTCACCCAACATCACTGACACAACAAGCTTGCCAATTATTGTTCCTCTCATAGACGAACGAATAGAATTTGAGGAAGAGGCAGAAATTATTCATGAGGCAGAAATCGTTCACGAGGCAGGAACTGTTCAAGAGGCAGGAACTGTTCAAGAGGCTGAAATTGTTCAAGAAGAGAACAGTTTTAATTTGTCTGTGCCTACACCTATAAGTATGTTTTTTTTTATTTTTCAAAACATGTTTGAAATCAGATTTTTTTTAAATATATATATTTGATTTATTTTAAAGCTCAATAAATTAGTATATTTTGAAAGTCGGTATCAGTAGTATATTTTGAAAATTATTTGATACTAATGCATTGAATAAAGGTACAATTGCTCTTCCCCCCCCAATTAATATAAATATAAAGCATTTCATTAATTTTATGCATAATAATAGATGGTTGCCCTGTTTTGCACATGTATGTATAAACATTTTTTTAAATCGAATTCTACATAAATTGTAACAATTATTTTTCATGCACAAAAAATAAAGCATGTCCTAGAATGAATTTTTTTAAAGAAATTGAATACTTGAACGGTTTCAAGATTTCATTGTGGTTAAATGGGCCATTTCCTTTATCTAATGAAAATTAAAAGTGCTAAATATATTTACTTTTAAAATAATTTTGGAAATATGTTTTATTTAGCAAGTAGAAAACCAACTCCAAATTCAAAGAAAACAAAGAGAGCAAGGGAAGATTTAATTCATGCAGCTCTGATGAAGATAGGAGGAGAAACAGACCCAGTAGATCTCCTCTTCGAATTTTGCTCAAAAGCATTAAAAAATATCCGCCCGAAGCAAAAAATGAAGTGCTGGAATCCATAGCAAATTATGTATTCCAAATGAATAAAAAATATCTTCAGTAAATTAGTGTGATGAAATTCTTTATATAAATTAGAATTCACAATTATACATGTCAATGTTTTTGATATACATATGTACTGAAACTGTCTGTGCAAAAGGAAGTTTCTTACTGCATTAGAGTCAAGCATCACTTAACCCATTCAGGACCAGGCGATATTACTTGTTAGGCTTAATTTCGTTTAAAATCATAACTGTAAAACAAACCTACCAAAATTTATAGTTTATAATAATTCCAAATTAAGATCACTGTGATCACGAGCCAAACGAAGGCATTTTTTCTATGGCAAATAAAGTGTGGACATCAAAAATCACAATTAAATGGAGACTTTGAAAAGCGTTTTATGCTTGAAATATAATTTAATAAATTCTTGTGAAAAAGTTCATGACATTTTAAATAATGACAGCAATATACTTAAAAAATTCACTCTCAAATCCTAATATATATTATAAGTTCGAAAGTTTGTGAGGATGTTTGGCCGTTTTTCACGCAAAAACAACTGAATGGATTTTAATGAAACTTTACAATAATATAGCTTATAAATAACACATAGGCTATAATTTATAAATATATTGTGCGAAGTTTTTAAAATATAACGACAATTGTCAAGAAAGTAGGAAAAAATTCTGCCATTTGCAAAAAAGCCCGTGACAGCATTCGTCTTTTTTATCCCTTTTGTTTTGTCTACGCCATGCCTCAGTGCGGTCTCATTTTTAATTTATTCCGTTCATCAGTGTAATCACTATTTTTTTTATTTCATAATAAAACTAGATTTCGAAGGGAGAGGTGGTGGCAAGATTTTAGCATAAAATAAATACAACAAAAAGTAATATTAATGTATTACACTTCCTGATATAAATTATTTACACTATTTTAAGCGTTCAATACACAAAATTTGTAACAATGACAGTGGAAGGAAAAACTATGAAATTAAAATAAAATATGAAAATGTTTTATCAGTTAGTTTTTTTTTTCTTTTCTTTTTGAATGTGTTTTTTCAGTACATGTAAATATGTACCTACGCTTTCCACCACCCCCATACTATTTTTTATAACTTAGATATCTATACATATTCAAGCATTAAAAACAATCGTTTCAATAGCAATTTTGTAAATTTTTCTTATAGAAAATGGATTTAATATATATATATATATATTTTATTTATTACTTATAGAATATGGATTTAATATATATATATATATATATATATATATATATATATATATATATATATATGTTTTTTAAAAGAATTATTTCATTACTAAATTAATTATTTGTTAATTAAAAAGTACATCGTCTATTATTTTGGATAAAAATACATTTAGGAGAGATTTTTAAGCTAACTATACGTAACGATTGATTGATTCATTAAAGTCTTAAATTTATATTATTTTAGTTTCTTAGAAACTAACTATTAAAAAATGATGAAAGTTTGTTTTATTCTTAGCATTAGAATCGTTTTCTTTTTACTGTTTCACATTAACCCTCCAACTGGACAGAACGGATTTTTCCGCCCTACTAGAGAGGCTTCGAAAATGGACTGCACGGATTTTTCTGCCTTCAAGTAACGTTTTCAAAAGCGGATTAGCCGCACTTTTCTGAAATCCTTTCCCCCTTTTAAGGTTTAACATCTTGAAAGATAATGAGGGACGGAGGAAGCAACACAGCAGGAGTTTTATGGCTCGCAGGGAACCCCGTGTTTTGACCCCCCAATCGTAAAAAATCGGGGAGAAATTTCTTTACAACCCAAGAAGTGTTTGCTAGCTTGTATTTTAAAAAGTTTCCAAAAGTCCCAACGCATAAGTAAAATATGTAACAATTCCATTTTGGTTTCATATTAATTTCAAACTGTAACAAGTTGGGGCGTGTCAGGGCAATCTGCTATTTTATATAGTTAGACAAATTATATCTTTTTTAAGTATATTCTTTCGCTTCATTTTTCTTATTCAAAGCTTTCAGTTTTTGAAACATGATTATTTTATTATAAGATACCGAAAAAATTAATAAAACATCAAACTCTTTAAAATTTGGAACCTTTTCAATTTTCCAACCACTAAAAATGAATAAATTTAAACTTCATCAAATCATTTGAAACATTTTCTTACACTTTGATAAAAATAATAACGAAAAAAAAAAAAACTAATTAAGATTTATTAGTTTTTTTTTTTTAGATTTCAAAGCCTAAGTGTTCAGGTAAGTTTAAGTACAGTGCCTGGTTATATATTGTTAAAATACACCGAATTATATTTGAATTTTAAGTGCTTGAACTTCAGTTTACATCAAAGACAACATGAATGAAGATTTTCACACATTTTTTTTATAACTGGAATGTTTGAATAAATGGTAATCAAAAATATACGGAAACATTTACAGTAGACATTTATATGCATATAAATAAACATAAAAGTCAATTTTAAATTCGAGCTATTGAAAAACATTCGAATTATATATTGTTCAAAAATATCTATTTATACAAAATACCTCAACATTTATCTTTTTTAAAGGCTAACTGAATAAGTAATTAAAATCTGGATATGTTTTGAAATCTCGACCTTATAAAGCTAGAAATTTTATGTTAGAAATTCCATTTGAAATTTCGAAAAAAAAATGCATCGCGCAGTTAAAAATTATTTACCAAAAGTTTTAGCAATTGTTTGAGTATAATAAAAATTTCAAATTTTATTATATAGCTTCTTTGGTATCTTTTAATATATTTCGGCCGCGGTAGCCGAGTGGTATAGGTATCGGAACGTGGCTTGCTTTGTCACGAGTTCGAGCCCAGTACCACTAAAGACCCTCCGTGTAGGACAGCGATGCACGTTAAATCTGTCGAGAGCTGAAACGTCCTCCCGTTGGTGTGGTGGGGTAGTTAGGAGAGGGGGGTGCCAGCTCAGGTGTCGTCCACGTCACTTGACCATGGTTCAAAATTACGTGGTCCGTCGCCAAAAGCCCTCGTGTAGCTGAACAGTGCGACGTTAATATTCAATCATTCATTTAATATATTTCGAAGATTTCATACAATTCGGTTGAAAACCGCATGCTAAGAGCAAAAAATATACTAAAAAAATTGATGAATATACAATTACAATAAATTCTTACATAGAGAAGCAAAACTGAGAAGCTAAAGCGTAGGAATAAAAAATTTTGAGTATATCTGAAGTAGTTTTCGAAATATTTATTTTAAAGTTTAGAAAATTTGTGTGCGTTATGTTATACTTGATATCAATTAAATTGTTAAAATAATGTGTGTTAATATTAGTCATGTAATCGTTTGATGACACATTCATATACTAATAAAAATTATCATGGTCATTGATGCGAATGTCAAGAATTTTATGTAATTTTAAATTCAGACATTAAGATATTGATGTAGAAAATATAAAACGACCATCTAAAATACATGAAAAATGCAGTCTGCTATAAAATGATCTTGACAAACAAAATCCGGCATTTTCGCTTACTATGGCAGAGCCGGCTTAGTCAGGGGCGATCTGGAAAAACAGAGAGAGAACCGCGGTTTTGATGGATGCCGCTCTAGCTTTTAAAGCTCCCAGGAGAAATTATATATATATATAAATTACAAATGAAAAATAAATCTTGTAATTTTCCATACATTTTTATAACAACGAATTGTGGAATTGGCTTCCAATACATTGTTGTGTTTGACAATATCTAAGGTAACCAACCCTACTTTAGATAGATTTGTACTACTTTTTCGTAACCGTATTCCTTTTAAAATTAATTCGTGCAACCGAAATACACCTTTTGTACCCTTAAAAATTTATGTTAACTATAACGGTTAATTTTAATTTATGCAACTTGTGAAATGTTCATAATTAACCATTTCCGTCTAAACAGTTTACATGGAAAAAAAAAGTTTGGACTCCTTCATTCATTAGGGATTTATATAAGATTCTAACATTAAATTTTATTTTTCACCGAATAGGATTGAGTGAAAGTGTATAGTGCTTCCCCAACACAGGTCTGGGGTTCTATTAACGGCCTGCGTAAGGTCGACTCTGCCTTTCATCCCCGCTACATTGGGTCGATAAATGAGTACCAAGCTTGCTTCGGGTCTTAAACACTGAAGGTCTCTCTTCAGACAGACCACCAAATCGGGACATCTGTTCATGCACCTCAGCGTCCAATGGTCACGTGTATTATGATGGGCACAGTAGTTCCTGGCCCTCATGGATTGTTGTGCTTCTGAGTTTGAGTCTTAAGTTTGAGAATTACCTCACTTTGGGGATACCCCTTAGATAAATATGTATTTCCACTCATTTTCAATTAAACATTTTTCTTTCAATTACGTTTATTTCAGAAGGAAGTTTGATTTTTCAAATGTATTTGCTTAATAACATGTATATTTGTATATTATATTAAAAATTGGATCAATCCAAAATTACATGTTTTTAGCTCCTCTAAAAGCTTTTAGGATTTTACAACTGATCTTACACAATCCATATACGTTTAATAGTAGTATATTTAAAAATGATAAGGACATTTTTACGACTGTGTGAGCTGTTATGCCTCGTTTATAAATATAAAATTTGCATTCAGCTACAGTTTTTAAAATGTACAGAAATAAGTGGAGCAACAGGATACTTACATATTATGAATATTTTTGACTGTAGTAAGATATATTTATATTTCAGTTTCTTTACAATTTTGAATAGAAGTTGTAAGCCATTTTGCGAATAGTTTGATATTGAGTATAAACCCATAGGCTGTTTAATATTGTAAAGTGTTTTACTTTGATACCAGCACACATTAAAATAAGGCTCATTTGCATTTATATGATCAGCTTCAGTGATATTTAAATTTTCAAAAATAGTCTACACGTACGAAAACATTCTTTCACAACCGCACACCATATCTCATACTATATCTTCCCTACAGCAGGAAATAATTGTGTTACTAAAAAATTTAATACAGGATACATTTCCAAGTGTTAAATTTGTTTTTAAAATTTGGTATGAATACATTGTGAAACTGTCGGTTAACTTGACTGAACAAAATTGTTTTAAGTGTACTGTTTTGAAAGACAAGATTAATTAGGGAGAACTTTTCTCACAATAGAATTTGTAATGACTGAATTGTGTGAAAATGTATTTATCGATGTGTGACATTTTTCCTTGTAATAAAAGAAACAGAAAGATAAGAAATTTAACTTGAGTAGAAAATGGTTAGAAGTACTGTCATGTGCATTTGAAGAAGTATATCCCCCATTAAAATTAAAAATTATTGACTGAATGTGTGTTATGTCCATCACAAATGCTGATGTAGAAAAGGAATTTTTATTTAATACAAGAAGTTCTAAAAAGAGAACACTAGGAAGGAAAATTTAAATTTTTTCCGAAAAATATTCAGTTAACATAAAAATATCTCTTATATGATTTTAATTAAAATAAATTAAAAGTATTGAAATCTTTTTTATGCTATTTTAAATTAAAAATATAACTGAATAGAGAAAGATCGGTTTTATTTCATAAATATAATCATTGTATGTAATATTTATTCTGTTATTGTTTAAAAATGAGATAGGGCCTTTGCTCTTTTTACCTCATTACTTTTTTAAAAAACAGGAAAGTGAGCGCGTTTTCTTACTCTCATATTCAAAAATGAATACAGGATGTTTTTTTCTGGTTCAAATCGCAATACCAAATATATATATATATATATATTTTAATTTTTAAAAAATGACAGAAAAATAAATTTTCTTTGAAGAAAATATAATTATTTTTCAACTTCTAACATACTATTTATTTCATTTTTTCCTTTTTTTTTTTTACCTTTCATTTCGTTTTTAATTTTACTGTGACTGAACATATAGGAGAAAGAAACACCGTATCTTTTTCAAAGAGGATTGATCAAGAGAGGATATCTACGCTTTCAAAGAAGATTGCCCAAGGCAACTTAACAGCTAGCTGTAAACGATTGATCTCTTGGTTCTTACTTTTCAAAGCCACCGAACTGGGTCGTAAAATTTTCCCTGTTCGACCACCCAAGTTCTAAAAGGGGAAAGGAAAAAAGTCTGTTGCATTTTTGAAGGGAATCGCAAAATAAGCGTTAAACGCTTTCGGAATAACTTTTCAGGAGGAAGGTGTCCAGTTAGAGGGTTAATTATTTTTTAACTAATGCAATATTATTTTTTAAAAGTCATATTTCGAAATTTGAAGCTATATTTTATCTGTGAGAGGGACAGAAAGAGGGAACAGTAACTTTACACTAAAAAAACCCCGCGTTATGCCGGGCTAGAGAGAGGGGGGGGAACATATCTTAACTGGAAAATATGTAGAACAAATTTCGGAAAAGGGAAATTTAATGAAATAATTTTAGAAACCACTCACATTGCGCTCGTACAAACACACACATAATTGCTGGCATCATGAGGGAAAGAGAAAGCCGGGCCATGCAGCTAGTGAGAAATATACCAAAACACACTCATGTCCATAAATTAAGGATAATTCAGAATCACACAGAAATTGAACTCTAAAATAAAAATTTCACCTGTAGAATTATCACACACATCTTGAAGAAGAATATGCGAATTACAAGAAACCACCAGTTGGCGTGGATAGTACATCACAATGACGAGAGGGGTATATAAGGAATGGTGGCAAACAAGTAAAATTGATCGCAAGCGCTTTAAAAGCCTTTCAGTGCAATAACGGCATAGATATGGCACAAAGGAAACATTTGGATGATTTTTACGTGGTAGAATTATTGGACGACTGGAATGTGGACGCACCTAGCTGGAAGCATCCGAGGAACTTGTAATCGCCCAGAGTGTCATCTCCAGGCTTGGGAAACGATTCCAAGATGATGGCAATGTGAGTAGATGTTACAGCACAAGTCTCCCTTGAGTTACAACGTCGAATGAGGACCGGTATATATATTTGGCAGTTACTGCCATAAGAAACAGACGGAGCACAGCATCAGACCTGTCTCGTCAGCTCTCTTCAGCTACCGGTACGACACTTTCAAGGCAGACCGTGTACAGACGCTTAGAGCACATTTGTATATATGCTCGTAGGCCTGTCAGATGCGTTCCACTTACCGCAACTCACTGTCGCCTGCGATTAACCTGGAGTAGAGAGCATGCATTGTGAACACCACAACAGTGGTCTTGTGTGATGTTTTCCGACGAGTCCAGGTTTAGTTTTCAGTCTGATTCTCGCCGGCCATTAATATGGATAGCGCCAGGTACCCGTTACCACCAAGAGAACACCATTGAACGACACCGTTACTGTGGTGCAGGATGGCTCGTTTGGGCAGGAATTATTCTTGGTTCCAGAACTGACCTTCATGTTCAGAGTGTGACGATGACAGGCCACATCTATCGGGATGTCATTCTGGAACAACATGTACGTTTGTTTCGGAGTGCCATGGATGGTGAATTTCTGTTTATGGATGACAACGCCCGTCCTTACGAATGCCTTCAATCGGAGGATATCACCCGTATGGATTGGCCAGCATACTCACCGGACTTGAATCCAATAGAGCATGTGTGGGATATGCTTGGCTGACGAATTGCAGCCCGTCAACCCCCTCCCACCTGTCTACCGGAACTTCGGAGGGCATTGCTTGATGAGTGGTGTAATATTCCCCAAGATCAGATGGATAATTTGATACTCAGCATGCCTAGGCGTTGTAAGGCCTGTATTGCATCGTCCGGGAGACATACTCCTTATAAACCATCATACTAACCATGTTATACTTTTTTTTGTAAATAGGTTCTTTTTTTGAAATTTGTTCCAGGGAGTAAAAATTGCAATTTTTATTAATTATGTCAAACATATTGCATCTTTTTTGCTCTTTGCCTTTTGTTTAATAAATAGACTTTACAAATAAGTCAAATTTGTTTTGCTTCTGTCTCTTTCTTTGCCTGAACTTCATTATCCTTAATTTATGGACATGAGTGTAATAAAATATTTTATTCTTTGTATAGTAACTATGCATAATTTATACTTATGATAACATTTTTAAAAAAATTCGTTAGAACAATTTTATGGAAAATACAACTTTTTTTTCATTTTAAAGGAGAGGGAACAATTTATTGACATAAAAACAAATTTGACGATTTGATTTCATAAGACCTCATCAAATTATTTTTCTGAGAAAAAGCTTCATCCCCAATAAAAAGGAAAGGCAACATGTTTTTTGTGCCTGGTATTTCCACTGGACATGGAAGATGTAAAGTTCCTTTTTCAAGGCTTTGTCCAAAAATTGAATTTTTGAACACTCCACCATCACTATTGTGACCTTCAGCTCCAATTACAAACACAAACTTGTAATTTGCATCAACACATGCTAATAATATGATGCTGAAGGTCCCTTTGTAATTGTGGAAATGTGATCCACTTTTTGGTGGTGCCTGAAAATTTTAATAAAACAAATTTACAAAAATCCTACAGAAAAGTAAAAACATGAATTTATTACTTCATATTATCAATAAAAGGCAAAGATAAAGACTACATTTTAATGGTATACATTTCAAAGAGAAAAACATGACTAACTGTAAAAAAGTACTTGGATGTTTTTTATAGGGAATAAATGTTATATTAAATAGAATGTTTAATTTTTTAAGGATAAAAATTACAAATAGTTTTGAATATAAAGTTAAATCTTAAAATTTACAAGTATGAATAAAATATTCTTGATAAAATAATTAGATTCTGAAGGTAGACCAAAAAGTACCTGCATAAGGACATGCTTTCCATCAATGGCACCTAAACAGTTTAGAATTTGCCACTGTTCATATTACGCTTCAGCAACATTCAGCCATTTATTCTTATCTGGCTTAGCTAGAACGATAGGCTTTAGTAAAGAAGTGATAGCTCCGCATGTTTCTTTAATAATAGCACTCGTGGTTGAGTGACCTATTCTAAATAAATATGACAAACTAGCCATCAAATCTCCAGATGCTAAGTACCTAAAACATACTATGACAATGAGAATGGCTTATAAATATTTATCAACAGAATTGAGTAAAGTTCAATGATTCAATTAATTAGTTTTAGAAGCTAATTCAATGAAAGTATATGTTAAATAATGGATTATCCCTCTAACTGGACACCTTCCTCCTGAAAAGTTATTCCGAAAGCGTTTAACTCATATTTTGCAATTCCCTTCAAAAATGCAACAGACTTTTTTCCTTTCCCCTTTTAGAACTTGGGTGGTCGAACGGGGAAAAATTTACGACCCAGTTCGGTCCCTTTGAAAGTAAGAACCAAGAGATCAATCGTTTACAGCTAGCTGTTAAGTTGCCTTGGGCAATCTTCTTTGAAAGCGTAGATATCCTCTCTTGATCAATCCTCTTTGAAAAAGATACGGTGTTTCTTTCTCCTATATGTTCAGTCACAGTAAAATTAAAAACGAAAGGAAAGGTAAAAGAAAAGAGGAAAAAATGAAACAAATAGTATGTTACAAGTTGAAAAATAATTATATTTTCTTCAAACAAAATTTATTTTTCTGTCATTTTTTAAAAATTAAAATATATATATATATATTTGGTATTGCGCGATTTGAACCAGAAAAAAGCATCCTGTATTCATTTTTGAATATGAGAGTAAGAAAACGCGCTCACTTTCCTGTTTTTAAAAAAAGTTATGAGGTAAAAAGAGTAAAGGCCCTATCTTTTATTTAAACAATAAGACAATTAATGGTGCATATATTTATGAAATAAAACCGATCTTTCTCTATTCAGTTATACTTTTAATTTAAAATAGCATAAAAAAGGATTTCAATACTTTTAATTTATTTTAATTAAAATCATATAAAAGATATTTTTATGTTAACTGAATATTTTTCGGAAAAAATTTAAATTTTCCTTCCTAGTGTTCTCTTTTCCGAACTTTTTGTATTAAATAAAAATTCCTTTTCTACATCAGCATTTGTGATGGACATAACACACATTCAGTCAATAATTTTTAATTTTAATGGGGGATATACTTCTTCAAATGCGCATGACAGTACTTCTAACCATTTTCTACTCAAGTTAAATTTCTTATCTTTCTGTTTCTTTTATTACAAGGAAAAATGTCACACATCGATAACTACATTTTCACACAATTCAGTCATTACAAATTCTATTGTGAGAAAAGTTCTCCCTAATTAATCTTGTCTTTCAAAACAGTACACTTAAAACAATTTTGTTCAGTGAAGTTAACCGACAGTTCCACAATGTATTCATACCAAATTTTAAAAACAAATTTAACACTTGGAAATGTATCCTGTATTAAATTTTTCAGTATACACAAATATTTCCTGCTGTAGGGAAGATATAGTATGAGATGTGGTGTGCGGTTGTGAAAGAATGTTTTCGTACGTGTAGACTATTTTTGAAAATTTAAATATCACTGAAGCTGATCATATAAATGCAAATGAGCCTTATTTTAATGTGTGCTGGTATCAAAGTAAAACACTTTACAATATTAAACAGCCTATGGGTTTATACTCAATATCAAACTATTCGCAAAATGGCTTACAACTTCTATTCAAATTGTAAAGAAACTGAAATATAAATATATCTTACTGCAGTCAAAAATATTCATAATATGTAAGTATCCTGTTGCTCCACTTATTTCTGTATATTTTAAAAACTGTAGCTGAATGCAATTTTTTATATTTATAAACGAGGCATAACAAATCACACAGTCGTAAAAATGTCCTTATCATTTTTAAATATACTACTATAAAACGTATATGGATTGTGTAAGATCAGTTGTAAAATCCTAAAAGCTTTTAGAGGAGCTAAAAACGTAATTTTGGATTGATCAAATTTTTAATATAATATACAAATATACATGTTATTAAGCAAATACATTTGAAAAATCAAACTTCCTTCTGAAATAAACGTAATTGAAAGAAAAATGTTTAATTGAAACTGAGTGGAAATACATATTTATCTAAGGGGTATCCCCAAAGTGAGATAATACTCAAACTTAAGACTCAAACTCAGAAGCACAACAATCCATGAGGGCCAGGAACTACTGTGCCCATCATAATACACGTGATCATTGGACGCTGAGGTGCATGAACAGATGTCCCGATTTGGTGGTCTGTCTGAAGAGAGACCTTCAGTGTTTAAGATCCGAAGCAAGCTTGGTACTCATTTATCGACCCAATGTAGCGGGGATGAAAGGCAGAGTCGACCTTGCGCAGTCCGTTGATAGAACCCCAGACCTGTAGTGTGGAAGCACCATACACTACTACTCGATCCTATTCGGTGAAAAATTAAATTTATTGTTAGAATCTTATATAAATCCCTAATGAATGAAGGAGTCCAAACTTTTTTTTCATGTAAACTGTTTAGACGGAAATGGTTAATTATGAACATTTCACAAGTTGCATAAATTAAAATTAACCGTTATAGTTAACATAAATTTTTAAGGGTACAAAGGTGTATTTCGGCTGCACGAATTAATTTTAAAAGGAATACGGTTACGAAAAAGTAGTACAAATCTATCTAAAGTAGGGTTGGTTACCTTAGATATTGTCAAACACAACAACGTATTGGAAGCCAATTCCACAATTCGTTGTTATAAAAATGTATGGAAAATTACAAGATTTATTTTTGCATTTGTAATTTATATATATATATATATATATAATTTTTCCTCGGAGCTTTAAAAGCTAGAGCGGCATCCATCAAAACCGCGGTTCTCTCTCTGTTTTTCCAGAACGCTCCTGACTAAGCCGGCTCTGCCATAGTAAGTGAAAATGCCGGATTTTGTTTGTCAAGATCATTTTATAGCAGACTGCATTTTTCATGTATTTTAGATGGTCGTTTTATATTTTCTACATCAATATCTTAATGTCTGAATTTAAAATTACATAAAATTCTTGACATTCGCATCAATGACCATGATAATTTTTATTAGTATATGAATGTGTCATCAAACGATTACATGACTAATATTAACACATTATTTTAACCATTTAATTGATATCAAGTATAACATAACGCACACAAATTTTCTAAACTTTAAAATAAATATTTCGAAAACTACTTCAGATATACTCAAAATTTTTTATTCCTACGCTTTAGCTTCTCAGTTTTGCTTCTCTATGTAAGAATTTTTGTAATTGTATATTCATCAATTTTTTTGGTATATTTTTTGCTCTTAGCATGCGGTTTTCAACCGAATTGTATGAAATCTTCGAAATATATTAAATGAATGATTGAATATTAACGTCGCACTGTTCAGCTACACGAGGGCTTTTGGCGACGGACCACGTAATTTTGAACCATGGTCAAGTGACGTGGACGACACCTGAGCTGGCACCCCCTCTCCTAACTACCCCACCACACCAACGGGAGGACGTTTCAGCTCTCGACAGATTTAACGTGCATCGCTGTCCTACACGGAGGGTCTTTAGTGGTACTGGGCTCGAACTCGTGACAAAGCAAGCCACGTTCCGATACCTATACCACTCGGCTACCGCGGCCGAAATATATTAAAAGATACCAAAGAAGCTATATAATAAAATTTGAAATTTTTATTATACTCAAACAATTGCTAAAACTTATGGTAAATAATTTTTAACTGCGCGATGCATTTTTTTTTCGAAATTTCAAATGGAATTTCTAACATAAAATTTCTAGCTTTATAAGGTCGAGATTTCAAAACATATCCAGATTTTAATTACTTATTCAGTTAGCCTTTAAAAAAGATAAATGTTGAGGTATTTTGTATAAATAGATATTTTTGAACAATATATAATTCGAATGTTTTTCAATAGCTCGAATTTAAAATTGACTTTTATGTTTATTTATATGCATATAAATGTCTACTGTAAATGTTTCCGTATATTTTTGATTACCATTTATTCAAACATTCCAGTTATAAAAAAAAATGTGTGAAAATCTTCATTCATGTTGTCTTTGATGTAAACTGAAGTTCAAGCACTTAAAATTCAAATATAATTCGGTGTATTTTAACAATATATAACCAGGCACTGTACTTAAACTTACCTGAACACTTAGGCTTTGAAATCTAAAAAAAAAACTAATAAATCTTAATTAGTTTTTTTTTCGTTATTATTTTTATCAAAGTGTAAGAAAATGTTTCAAATGATTTGATGAAGTTTAAATTTATTCATTTTTAGTGGTTGGAAAATTGAAAAGGTTCCAAATTTTAAAGAGTTTGATGTTTTATTAATTTTTCGGTATCTTATAATAAAATAATCATGTTTCAAAAAACTGAAAGCTTTGAATAAGAAAAATGAAGCGAAAAAGAATATACTTAAAAAAGATATAATTTGTCTAACTATATAAAATAGCAGATTGCCCTGACACGCCCCAACTTGTTACAGTTTGAAATTAATATGAAACCAAAATGGAATTGTTACATATTTTACTTATGCGTTGGGACTTTTGGAAACTTTTAAAATACAAGCTAGCAAACACTTCTTGGGTTGTAAAGAAATTTCTCCCCCGTTTTTTTTACGATTGGGGGGTCAAAACACGGGGTTCCCTGCGAGCCATAAAACTCCTGCTGTGTTGCTTCCTCCGTCCCTCATTATCTTTCAAGATGTTAAACCTTAAAAGGAGGAAAGGATTTCAGAAAAGTGCGGCTAATCCGCTTTTGAAAACGTTACTTGAAGGCAGAAAAATCCGTGCAGTCCATTTTCGAAGCCTATCTAGTAGGGCGGAAAAATCCGTTCTGTCTAGTTGGAGGGTTATATACACACAAATGGATGAAAATAACTGACTTCATGTGAAAATATTATAATACAATTCCACACGTCTTGTTTATATACTATTATAAAATATCACTACTTTTAGATACAAGTCATGATAATAACTTGAAGGGTAAAATTAAATTTCTAAATAATTAAACTCTTAAGCATTAAATAACTAAAATTAAAAAAAAGAACACAGAAGTTAGCATGATATTTTTAGTATGGAGACTCGACATTTATTTTTGATAAGATTTTTCATTCTTAGTATTACTAAAATAAAAAAAAACTTTTAAATTTTCAAGAATTTACCATATTAAAGAGAGCTATTCAATGCAAAATATTGAGCTCTTAACTAATTTCTCATATCCATAATTAGTTTAAGTATTTTTACAATGCTATAAAAATTTTATATTTGAATAATTCTGCAAATAAGAGGTTGCTTTGAACATAAAATATTCTTATTTGAATATCATAAACATTTTTAAGGGGACATGGTACCTTTTGAACATTTTTTTATTTATGTACTTAAAAATATTTTAGCATTTCATGTTTCCATTCAAGAAAATGATACGAGATGAAATTTTGCAAATATTCACACAATTTTAAAAATTAAAAAAATTTTAATTATTAAAAAAAAAAATTAAAAATTGGGAAAATTTTAAAATTGTATTCCTTTTGTAATTTATAATTATTATAAGCTTAAATAAAACATCATTTCGTAACGAATGGCAAAAAGATGGTACCAGAGCTTCCTCTCCTGGCCGGATGGATACTTACTGAGTCTGACTGCCACCTCGGTGAAGGAAGGCCGTGCCAAAGTCCGACTGCCACCTCGGTGAAGGAAGGCCGTGCCAAAGTCTGACTGCCACTCGGTGAAGGAAGGACGTGCTAACGCCCGCTCGTGCAAACCCCTTAGTATTTGTATTGTATTAACCGTTTTTATTTATTTGTAACTGTGCTCAATCAGAATATCCCACCAATTAAAACTATTTGAGCTTGCCACCAGTGTTATTTTTGAGTACAGGTAACAAATTGTCATCCAACGTGGTGCAGATAATAAAATGGTGCCCAACGTGGTACAGATTATAAAATGGCGCCCAACGAATGGCCGAATAATTATTTAATTTTATAATAGGACTGCTAGTCTAAGAAAATTATCTTTAGTGTTCGGAACTGCTAATTCATGAAGAAATTCTAAAAATATGTGTGAAGTGGTAGCTGTCAGCTACGAAGAACGTGTGAATTGTATCTTACCTACCGGGAGATTAGAAATTTTGGATTGCGTTAGCTAAGTTTCTTTCGTTTTGTTTTCTGATCCATTTTGACCTTATTGAATTGTATTTGGGTATTTATATTCTAGGGCATATATATATAATAACCATGATTTATTAGTGTATTTTATTTGAGTAATTCTTTTCTCTAGTAAGAAAACTCTATCTACTTTTGTTCAATTTTTCTTCCTGTCTGTAATTTATGACTATTAGTGTACTTGATTGGGGAAATTTCTTACCCCCACTTCTAACCTTGAGTTTTCACTGCTTGTTTTCTTTAAAAACTAGACGTTTTGCTACAAAGGGTTCCCCACCCCCGATTTTCTGTCTCTCACCCTTTGTTAGCTGGATTTGGGTTGCAGAGCACTTAGCCCGTTAGGGCTTTTATCTCCTATCTGGTGAATTGAGTAACTTGAGATAAAACTTAAATAACTTGCCCATTTTAATAAAGAGTTTAAGAATAGTTGATTTATAAATGAATAATAAAAAGAAATATACTTGAAAAGTGAATTAAAATACTTGATACTAAAAAGAACAGCTTTTGTCAAAGCTAGTAATCATATTTATTAAATTCGAGTTTAAGACTTTACATGCAATTCCCTCGGCCAATGGGAGCATCGGGCTTGATGACTGCCTGACCAATGGGGTAGCAGCTATTTGTGACATGTTGTGTGCGTGTGAAGACCTGCGGTCTTTGCTCTCTTCTCGCGTTTGCGAGAGGGAGCTCTGTGATTGGTTGTTGTACAAATTGTATGACTTCAGTCCACGGAGGGGTACCGTTGCCGTGTGTGGGGTCGGAAGCTGCCAGAGGCCGTACGACAGTGGAGCTCTCCTATTGGATGATGAGTATCTGATGTTTTGGAGTTTCGAGAAAAAGATTGCATGATCGAAGTTGGAATGCAAAATTTTGAAAAGTGATGTTATTAAATAAAAAGAAAAATAAGATTGACGTGGTGGGTGTGGTAGTAATATTAAAGTGCTAATTTAGCATTATGTTCCTTTGTCTGTGAATAAATCGTGATAGGGTGTACTCACCCCTTGTCTGGTGAAAATCAGACGTTCTTTTTTTTCTTGTTCATTTTACTTGGAACTCAGAATACAGCACTCGCTGTTTGTTTTGTAAATTTTATGTATCATCCATACTTATCACTTTTTCCGCTGACTCATTAATTTACTTGTGACGCCAGAGTGTCACTGAGATTGATACTTCCTGTTTAGTATTATAATTACCTTTTTTTTATTGAATTTAAGTGTTATTATACTGTGTTTTATTTCTAACTGTTACGTCATCAGCGCACTGTAGCGCCATCTGTAAAAAATTTGTAAAAGTAGACATTATCGAGCTGTACCCCAACAAAAGCGGGTGCACGAATAAAGTAGGCTTAGAGTTGCGAAAAAGACTGATTTTTTATTCTTTAACCAGTTTACAGTCCACTCAAATATTGACGAAACATTGGTCCGTCAAGCCGGAGAAAATGGGTAAAAAATCGGAAAATAAAAATAACTTCAACGTAGCTACTGAAGAGAAATTGAATCGTTTAAAAGATTCAATCAAAGGAATTTTAACTAGGTTAGAGGCTTTTACCTCGGAGAAGACAGTGTCAAAGGATACTAGTGTCACTGAAATCGAAATTAAACTCAAAAAAATTGAGCAATTACAGATAAATCTAGATAAAATAGCTGAGGATTATTGTGAAATAGAAACTTTCGAAAGCTTGGAAATCATTCAGCTGGACATTGAAGATATAAATCAACGGATCGAGAACACAGAGGTAGGTCTCAAACTTTTAATGTATTGTTTGAAAAATTCTGAAAATGTGAACATTAATTTAAATGACAATGGTAAAAATAGTATCCGCTTACCTCAAATTCCATTGCCAGAATTTTCTGGTGTAATAGCAGAATTTGCTAATTTCAAAAATCAATTTATTAATTTAATAAGTAATAATGAGCAATTGAATGATTCGCAAAAACTATACTATCTCCGAGCATCTCTAAAAGGAGAAGCAAATCTATTGGAGTCACCTAGCGATAGTTTCGATTCTCTCTTTTCAGCATTAGAAGATCGTTTCGAAAACAAACGGCAGTTGATAGATTCTCATGTCCTTGAGATAATTAATTATGAAAAAATTTATAGCGAATCAGCCAAAGAACTGCGCGCTTTAATGGATTGTATCAATAGAAACATTAGAGCACTTAAAGTTTTGAAATATGAGCAGAATGATCTATCAGATATAATTTTAATAAATATAATTCTTCAAAAAATTGACAAAGAATCTAGAAAGCAATTCGAATCCTACTCGGTTTGAAGGTCAGCCAGAAGTTGCGGTTTTGACTTATGGAAATAAATGTGTTTTATTAAATACATTCATGATTTTCGTTAAAAGTGCTGATGGATATAGAATTAAGTTAAGAGGTTATTAGGTAATGCGTCTACGATATGCGTTATGAGAGAAGATATAGCAAGAAAGTTGGGATTTAAATTTAGGTCTGCAAACCAATCTATAACAGGCATTAACGGAATTACGCAAGCCTCGAAATATTCAGCAAATATTGAAGCTTCAAATCGGGATTACACTTTTGCATGCAATGTACAATTTTCACTTTTACTTAAAATTACCGATGCGATTCCTGTATCGAAATTAAATATATCGGATTTAAATATTCCAGCTTCAATTGATCTGGCTGATTCTAATTTCCATATGCCAGGTCAAATAGATATATTGATAGGAAGTGAACTATTTTTTGAAATTTTAAATCCAGAACAACATTATTTGCAGGAGGGAAATGTAATTTTACAAAATACAAAATTTGGCTATTTAGTCACAGGTACCCTTCCTCAGTCACAACAACAAGCCAATTGTTGTTTAATAAGTGAACCAAGCTTAGATATAACAGTAAAGAAATTCTTTGAACTGGAATCACTTCCAGATGATTCTAAGGAAATAACAAAAAGTGAAGAGGAAATTTATTGTGAGGAACATTTTGTTAGTACCTATAAAAGAGATAAAACGGGAAGATTTATAGTTCGGTTACCCATAACGGAAAATGCAGAAACATTATTAGGATATTCCAAAAAGAATGCGATCAAACGACTAAATGGTATTTGGGAAAAATTAAACAAAAACAATACAATGGGAACTTTGTATAAAGAATTTATGAATGAATATGAACTTTTAGGCCATATATGGAGGAGATTAAAAATGAAACATTAGATAAGATTAACTATTACATTCCTCATCATTCCGTATACAAACCAGAGAAGACATCCACTCCATTGAGAGTTGTCTTCGATGCAAGTGCAAAAACAACAAGTGGTTTTCCTCTAAACTCCATTTTACTAAACGGAGGAATTATTCAACAAGATCTCTTTTCCATAGTCATTAGATTTAGAAAACACGAGTACGCGTTTAGTGCAGATATTAAAAAAATGTACAGGCAGATACTTGTTGATTCTAATCAAAGGGATTTACAACGAATTATGTGGAAGACTAGTGCAGATGCTCCAGTCAAGACTTACAAACTAGCTACCGTAACCTATGGGACAGTTTCTGCACCATTTTTAGCTACCAGGATCTTAAAGGTCTTAGCAGATGAAGAAAAAGCGGAATTTCCTGACGCAGCAGATGTGATTTGTAATGATAGTTATATGGAGAGTCTACATTAGAGGGTGCTAAAAAACTCCAAACCAAATTATCTCAACTATCACAGAGAGGTGGTTTTGAGCTACACAAATGGGTGTCAAATAGCCCAGAACTGTTGAAAGATTTATCTGAATCTTCCTATGTGTTTGATAAGGAATTTCAGGATGCTCCAGTGAATACATTAGGTATGCTATGGGATCCAAAGGTGGATTGTCTCACATACAAAGTAAAGATTAGTGATAAAGTCAGCTTCTCAAAAAGAGACGTACTTTCAGAAATTGCAAGGCTCTATGACCCTTTGGGCCTGATAGGACCCATTGTTACGAAGGCTAAGATATTCATCCAAAAACTTTGGAAAATAAAATTATATTGGAGTGAACAGCTACCACCAGATGCAATGGAAGAGTGGATGAACTTCTACCAAAAATTATCAAAAGTAAATAACTTCAAAATCCCAAGGTGCATTCTACTTCCTGCAACAATACGGATTGAAATACATGACTTTCCCGATGCATCAGAACGTGCCTATGCTGCTGTTGTCTACATAAAATGTTTCAACGAATCTGGACAATCTCAAACTAGATTATTATGCAGCAAGTCCAAAGTGGCTCCCTTGAAAACACTCACCATACCGAGGTTAGAACTGTCTGCAGCTTTACTACTATCGAGATTAGTCAAAAAGGTTGTGCCAATTCTACAATTACCTATTCATAAAATTTGGATGTGGACTGAGACTCAACGATTGCTTTAGCGCGAATAAAGACTGAACCTCATAAACTCAAAACATTTGTCAGCAATAGGGTGGCGGAGATCCAAGCACTTTCAAAAGGACTATCATTGGAAACATGTGAGCTCCAAGAACAATCCTGCCGACTTAATTTCTAGAGGCTGCAATGTAGATGAACTTTTAAAGAACGAAATGTGGTTCTCGGGTCCAGATTTACAAACTGATGAATACGAGGACAATCAACTTTTTCCTGATCCTTCCTACAAAGATGAACTAAAATGTGCTGTGACTCTTTCAATGAATGAGTGTTCTTCAAATTTTTATGATGAATTCTTTAATGTTACAAATAATTTCATAGAATTAATTAGAATTTTTAGCTTTATTTTTAGGTTCATTAATAACATCAAAGCTAAGGAGTCTTGTAATAAGGAGAAGTATCTAACTGCAGATGAGATAAAGAGGAGTACGGAATTTTTAGCTAAAATAGCACAATTAAGTGCGTTTAAAGCAGAAATCGATGCCTTGAAAAAAGATAAAGGTGTTTCAAAAACAAGTAAGTTAAAGGCTTTAGATCCTTTCTTAAATGAGAATTCTTTACTCAGAGTTGGTGGAAGGCTTAGTAATGTTGATTTACCATTTGAAGCAAAACATCAAATAATTATACCTAGTAAATATAAATTTACTAAATTACTTTTTGAGCATATGCATAAGAAGTTTTTTCATATTGGTGCTCAGGGTTTAGAACATCAAATTAGAATGCAGTTTTGGCCCATTAATCGCAAGGGTATTGCACGAAAAACAGTTCATGATTGCATTGCATGGTTTAGACAGAAGCCTACTGGGGTAGATCAATTAATGGGAAATCTACCATCAGAGAGAGTAACTCCAAGTGCGCCATTTTTAAACTCTTGGGTGGATTTTTGCGGACCTTTTCAAATAAAATTTAAAAATCAGAGAAAGGGGATATTTTCAAAAGTTTATGTTGCGATTTTTGTATGTTTGGCTACAAAGGCTATTCATTTAGAGGCAGTGACTGATTTAACAACTGAGGCATTTATTGCAGCTTTGAAGAGGCTATGTGCCCGTAGAGGCCGCATTTCTACATTAATGTCCAATAACGCAACTAATTTTAAAGGCGCAGCTGCAGAATTAAATCGTTTCATAAAATTAATTTGTAACAAAAACGAGACATTAGCAAATTATTTTGCTTCAGAAGCTATCCAGTGGAAATTTATCCCATCTCGTTCTCCTAATTTCGGGGTTTGTGGGAGGCAGGGGGGTAAAATCATTCAAACACAATCTCTATAGAACTTTAGTTAATAGTAAAATAACTTTCGAAGAATTCGAGACAATAATAATTCAAATTGAAGGTATACTTAATTCACGTCCATTAGTACCATTGTCAGATAATATCAATGAATATGAAGTTTTAACTCCTGGACACTTTATAATTGGTCGACCTATCAGTGCAATACCTGAGCCCGCAATTTTAGATATTTCAGATAATAGACTATCTAGGTGGCAGTATACAACAAAGTGTGTACAAACTATTTGGAAACGCTGGAAAAATGATTATCTTAATCATTTACAGCAAAGAAACAAGTGGCAGTTCGAGAAAAATAATGTTGCCGTAGGGTGTTTAGTGCTTTTAAAGGAAAATGATTTGCCTCCCTGCAAATGGGCAATGGCAAGAATCTTGGAGGTTATTTATGGAACTGACGGTAAGGTCAGAGTCGTTAAACTAAAAACTGCCACGGGGGTTCTCACACGTTCTATCTCAAAAATATATATCTTACCAATCTAATATATATTATAAATGTGAAAGTTTGTGAAAATCTTTGTGGGTCTTTCACGCAAAACAACTTAATGGATTTTAATGAAACTTTACAGTAATATAGCTTATACATCAGAATTACACATATGCTATAATTTATACCATAGGCTACAATTTATAAAAATTTGTAAAAAGTGTCCAAAATATAACGATATTTGTCAAGTAAGAAGGAAAAAATTCTGCCATCTGCAAGCAAAAAAGCCCACGTCAGCATATATCTATCTTATGTTTCTGAAAAACTCTTTTTGTTTTGGCTACGCAAGGGGCTCGCTTCTAATTAATTCCTGTGATCAGAATACCTATTTTTTTATTTCAGAATAAAACTAAGTTTTGAAGGAAGAGGTTGTTATAAATCTCTCTTTATTTTTAAGGGTTTTTTATGATATTATTATGCACATTTGGTAGTGAGAAGTTGATCTATTTTCAAAATAACTACTTTTATCGCTTCTGGTACTTAAAGTAAATAAACTTTCTCTTTCACACTGCATCATTTGGACAAACTTTCATAATTTTTTTGTGCTTAGTAGTTAATTAGAACGCTGTAATTTTAATTGAATAGGCAGATATTCCGTTTTTAAGTATAAAACTAATTATAACCACTGCACTGTATTTTTTGCAGTGAGTGAGTGAGTGAATATTAACGTCGCACTGTTCAGCTACACGAGGGCTTTTGCAGACGGACCACGTAATTTTGAACAATGGTCAAGTGACGGGAACGACACTTGAGCTGGCACCCCCTTCTCCTAACTACCACACCACACCAACTTAGCAGGAATATTCTACCAATACTTAGCGGAAATATTCTTTGAAATCCACTCTTCCAAGATATATGGCAGCACGGGTTCTATGATGAGTATTTTAGTGGGGAAGGTGAACAGTTTTGTGGCAGATATTGCGTTTTCAGCGGATTGCAAAGATTATTATTTTTGTCGATAAAAAATAGTTAATGTCAAAATTTAAGTGTCTTATGGTTTTTTCTGTTAATGAAGACCTTGGAAAATGATTTGACTACTTATTTTAAGTGAACGGTGTACATAATTAATTTTACAGTGGAATATCTTTAATTAATTTATTAGCTCTAACGGATTAAATTTTCCAAAGTGGAGTATTTTGTTTATGTATATCCCTTAATTTGTACATGTAGTGATCCAAAAAAAATATTGTATGAAAAAAACTGCAGTAAATCATAATGCGGTTGGATAAAGTATTAACGTGCATTTCACCCCTACACGGCGGGTCTTACAAAGCTCTAATAAAGCTCCAGCTACGAAAGTAGCTAGGAATTTGCCAACTTGACTCTATCGTTAACATTTCGCTATGTTTTTCATTGAATCGCCATTATAATTTAAGGAACGGTGTTGCTTGCGAATATTACAATTTTAAAATGAAATAAATACAACAGAAAGTAATATTAATGTATTAACCTTTCAGATATAAATTATTTACACTACTTTAAGCGTTCGTTACGCAAAACTTTTAAGAATGTGTTACTTTTGCTGAGCAGAGATCAGTTTAGGGAGGTATTTTGAAAAATCGGCCCTCAAGAGTGTTACGAGGAATTATAAATTTAAAAAATCCTTTTTATCGGCTATTAGATCTACATAGTTAAAATTTAACAAAGCTGTTTCTTTTTCTTTCTTTTTTTGTTTAGCTGAGATATGCAAAAAGCTTTTTTTGTTTAATTTTCAATTCACATAAAATTAACTTATTAAAAACTTCTTTTTCCTTCAATCTGTGTTGTTTAATTTTTCAGTTCACCCGTGCGAAGAACGGGTATACCAGCTAGTAGAAAATAATAATGTAAATTAAATTGTAATATGAAGTATATTATATTCTTAGAATATTGTATTTTTTCTATTTTTGAATATTGTATTTTTTTCCTTATTTTAGAATGCTGTGTTTATTTGTATTTAATTCATTTAGGCATTTGTAAACTGTATATAGCAAATTGCATTTTTTAAATATATTTTTTGAAATATTGCATATTTCAACGCCGGGCGGAATGTTACGTCAGCAGCGCACTGTAACGCCATCTGTAAAAAATTTGTAAAAGTAGACATTATCGAGCTGTACCCCAACAAAAGTGGGTGCACGAATAAAGTAGGCTTAGTGTTGCGAAAAAGACTGATTTTTTATTCTTTAACCAGTTTACAGTTCACTCAAATATTGACGAAACACTAACTATATTGAAGAATTTTGATCAGATATAAAATTTTAATGAATATAAAAGAAAGAAATTATTCTTATTATTTTTTTAAAAAAAGTATTGTAAAAAGTTTTTTTTATTCCTTCAAACGATTCATTCATTGGTTTTGTTTCGATTTGGAATTTCATCAGAATTTCTTTTATATGTAAATTATTTTTATTTTTGAAAGCTAAGATTTTGCATTCTGTCAAATATCTACAATATTTTTTAAGAAGTATTTTTATTCCTTCAAAGGATTAATTGATTTGTTGTTTTGACTAAGTTCATCAGAATTTTTTTACTTGAATTTTCAGGTTAACTATTTTAAAACTAAATTAACTGCATTTAATTTGTGGCTGAGAACAGAAGAATCCGTTTCCAATGGTTCAAATGGTGATTGTTCTCTTCACTAATGAGTATTTCCTGAGAACAGAAGAGTCCGTTTCTCCAAAGTGGCTGAGATCATGGAGATCAAAGCATGGATCAACTGGTGACTGTTCTCTTCACTGATGAATATTTCCTGAGAACAGAAGAGTCCGTTTCCAATGGGGCAGAGATCGAAGCATGGATCAACAGGTGACTGTTCTCCTCGCAAATGAATATTTCCTACCGGGAAATGCAACCCAACGTAAAATTATCAATTCAACATTTCTGAACACCTAGTTCATAAAGAATTTTAAAGGGGTCTCTGAAGTGTAGCTGCCGGCTACGAAGAAATTTTGATATTGTATACTTCCAACCGGGGAAATTTGATGTTTTTAACTGTATATTTCCTACCGGGAAATTCGACATTTTTGATTGCACATTTCCTACAGGGAAATTTGATATTTTGAATTGTATACTTCTTACCGTGAAATTTGATATTTTGAATTGTATATTTCCTACCGGGAAATTTGATATTTCAGGTTGCATCCGTCTTCTAAGTTACTCCATCTCCGAAGTAGGAAGAAGCCTTTCCAGTGATGCCTCTCAGAGAAAAAAGGAAGACGCAGGAACAACAATTCTGCTGGTTCCTCATCGAGGACGATGTTTAGAAACCAGAGAGGGAGTGTAACGAATGGCAAAAAGATGGTACTAGAGCGCTCTTTCCTGGCTCTATGGATACTTACTGAGTCTGAGTGCCACCTCTTTGAAGGAAGGACGTGCCAGAGTCAGCCTGCCACCTCGGTGGAGGGTGGACGTGCCAATGTCCACCCGTGCAAATCTCTTAGTATTTTTTTATGTATTTGTAGCTGTGCTCAATCAGAATGTGTATCAATTAAAATTATTTGAGCTAGCCGCCGGGATTATTTTTGAATACAGGTTATAACTTTAAAATATTAGCTACATATTTTTCTTAAATATAATAGCATTTTCATATTATTTCAAAACATATACTTTGTAAATTATCTTCTTTTAGTGAGTATTGCATAAAAAAGTTAAACGAAAATGTTTAAAAAAAAATTTTTTTTTGTCATAATAGTAATTTTAAAGTTTTTAGCTTCTCATAACATTGAAATATTATGTTTTTATGAAAAAGATTTGATGAATATGAGCTGAAATTATAAATACAAAATGAATTAATTATGATACTTTTCATACACACATCTTAAAAGAAAAAAAAATCACATTAGTGTAATACTTCAAAAACATCCTGTTTTATTTGTAACACCTTTTTTTTTTAAGTTATATTATTTCACTTTTTAAAACAGCTTTTCTTTATCAAAAAGCTTTTTTATCTAAAAAGGGGGCATTGTTGAATTCCCTAATTTGTTAGTTTACATTTTTCAATTGAAGTTTTTCCAGGTATACAAAAGTGATATATCAATTGAAAGATAATAATGCAAAGAATTGAACTAAATAAAGTACAAAAAAATATGTTTAGGTAATTTTTAAGGTGCCAAGTCCCCAAATTTTTAGTTTTGATGTTGACAACAAATAAGAGCATCAAAAATTTCAGAATTAATTACCATTTGAAGAAACTTTTGCATATACTTCAGAGTTAAAGCCCATCTATTCTTTGGTTGGATACTGTCTCTACAATTTATATCCTTTTTCGCAATTACTGGCCGAAAAGTTGCGGTGACATTCGAAAAAAATTAAAATAGCTTTCTGTGTCTCACAAACGCTGCTCTTCTATTAAGATAGAAACTGCTCTTGATCGTCGTTTTTGAAAAACGGGTCCTCTTCACCATCGTTTCTTTTCCTCCCTTTTTAAAACTAACAAAACGGCACAAAATTATTTTCTCTTGCGATCTATACTTAACAAGTCCGAATCAACTACTTAGAACGATTTTCAACTATCTTCAGCGCCACCTAATGAGCAGAAACCCACCGCGCGCGTACGAAAAAGCTTTGGTGTGAATCGATAAAATATCGCCTGTGGCTCTCTATCTACCAAAAACTTTATTTTCACTGTCACCTTTTAAATAGTTGAACACCGGAAATCTCGTATGGGGGAAAGGAATGTTCATTTTTTGTGACTCCACACCAGGATGGAGAGAAAGTTACTTGTGAATAATATCAAATTTCATGATTTAAGATATACTCCCGGCTCAAACCCTTCAATTTTAAACATAAAAGAAAACTGACATTAAACATACTGTGATAAGTTGTAATAAAAGGTGTAATGTTGTTGTAGCTTCACCAACAGACGTATTCTTAAAGACAACGATTTTATTTACTACGAACATGAAAATTTTAAAATTAAAGAACCCACGCGGGTAATATTTTAAAATGGCCACCGACCTAACGCGCCGGTGTCGAGAAGCTATCTCTTCTATACACGGAAAAAAAGAACACATTCCAACCGGAGGGGAGCACAGTGCACCTCCTGGTGAAGGGAGGAAATACTACACCCCCACACAAGATTGATGTGTCACACATGATACTCAATCTGATTATAAAGCATAAAATAATATACATTCATATCAAACACTAATATACAAGTAATTAGCCTTACCTCACACTTAAAAAAATATGAAAAATAAGTATACAAACAAATTACACAAAACTAAACTAAGAATACAATTTTGATGTGATTAATTATACCATAATAATCAAGAAAATTGAAATGTAAAGAATTCTCATAATAAACAACATTAATCTAAAAAACTATTATTTGAAAAGAAACATTAGCATTTTTTTAAATGTAAATAGACACACAAATAATATAATGAGATACACACAATGAGATAAAGAAAATAATTATTCATCAAATCTAAAATTTTCTTTTTAAAATTGCAAAGCACATTTCTTACACCAATGTTTAGAGTGTATCAGCATGAGGCATTTTCACACCAGGACAATGTTTGATTGTCACATTGAACTTTTGTAGTGCAAAAGCCCATCTTTGTAGCCTCGCAGATTGTGGTGCACTTTTTGTTAAATAAGGTAAATGGTTATGATCAGTATAAAATTCAATCTCAGTCCCAAATACCCATACTTCGAACTTTTTTAAGCTCCACACAATCGTAAAAGCCTCTCGTTCAATAGTTGACCATGACTGTTGAGTCTTACCTAATTTTTGACTTGCATAAGCAATTGGGAAACACTTATCACCACATTTTTGTGACAGGCAAGCAGCTATGCCAATTTGCGATGCATCTGAATGAATGGTATACGGTTTATCAGGAACTGGGGAGTACAGCGAAGGTGCTTCCACTAAAGCTTTTTTTAGAAGATGAAACGAGGAATCATGTTTCTCAGTCCATGGGATGGAATCAGGTACTCTCTTTTTGGTGAGTTCTGTCAATGGATACACAAGTTCTGAATATTTAGGAATATACTCACGATAGTAATTACACAGTCCAAGTACACTACAAAGCTCCTTCTTCGTTTTAGGCACTGGTAAGTTGTTGATAACCACAGTCATTTCGGGATCTGGTTCATGCTTACCCGAACCAATAATATGACCCAAATATTTAATTTGAGTTTTTCCAAAGGCACACTTGTTGAGGTTCACTGTGAAATTTAACTCTGAAAGTTTCGTTAAAATAGTATCCAGATGAAAAAGATGTTCTTCCCAATTTTTGGAGAAGATTGCGATATCGTCGATGTAGACACGTGAAAATTCTCTGTAACAGGATAATGCTTTGTTCATTTCACGCTGAAATGTGGCAGAGGCATTTTTCAAACCAAAACTCATCACCTTGAAACGGTACTGTTGCCGAGGAGTTTTGAAAGATGTAAGATTTTTGCTCTCTTCAGCCATGGGTATAGCCCAATACCCCTTCAAGAGATCTAACGTTGTGATGATATTGGCTCTTCCAATAGAATGTATGAGCTCCACTGCATCTTCCATCGGAAAATCCTCAGACACACTCTCCGAGTTAAGAGCTCTGAAGTCAACGCAAAGTCGTAGGGTACCATCTTTCTTGTTAACGCAAACAGTTGGATAGGCTATTTCTGCATCAGATTCTTCAATTAAATCAAGTCGCAAAAACTCCTCTATCTGCTAATCAACTTTAATCTTCAAGGACTCTGGGATGCGATATATACGAACGGCTTTTTACGTTCAATGTTCGGCTTTAAGCGAATTCGATGAGTCCCTACTTTGGCTATTTTCACATCACTTGTGAATGATGTTTGGTGTTTTTGAAGAATTGCTAACACTTGTTCCCTCTCACTCTCCTTCAGATGATTCAGGTCGGTTTCATGTAGAACTCTTTCAGATGTGGACCACGATAAATTAGGAGTGGGAAGGATTTTTCCGAATTCGTGGCCATCTTCAAAAATAACCCCAAATGCAAGTGCACGAGGATGATACTTCCTGATTTTATTCACGTGAACACGTCTTACAGTTCCGTCGGGCAGTTTAACTTTATAGGAATGGGGTGGATGGTGTTGAATTATCTCTCCAAGTTCAGTCCATCTCGCATAGATCTTATTACTAGAATCTGGTATCAGCAAAACAACTTGTTCTCCGATGCTAAAATTCTTCACAGATGACCTCTTGTTGAAGTAATCTCCATAAGCCTATTGTTTCTAAGAAGCAGTTAAAGAGGCACTCTCAGCAGCCTTTTCCATCTTTATCTTCAATTCTTGAAGGTAATCAGTAGCTGACTGGGAAATGTTCCTCAGAAGATGTATTTCACCTGCCCAGGATGATTTAAGAATAGCCAACGACCCTCGAGCTTCTGTGCCATAAAGTAACCTAAATGGTGATACACCAGTGGTAGTGTTCGGTACTTCACGGTATGCAAACAAAAGAAAAGGCAATTGTCGATCCCAGCTTCTTGGGTCTTCACGAATAACGTGATGAATCATGTCCTTCAATACCTTATTCCATCTTTCAACTAGTCCGTTGCTGGCCGGGTAGCCAGGACAGGAAAACCTAGGACTAGGTCCAATCCTTTTCGTAAATTCTTGGGTTAAAGCCGACTTGAAGTTTGTGCCTTGATCACTGGCAATTATACTCGGAATTCCAGTCCTCGAGAATATTTGTAATAGAGAGTCACAGGCAGTTTTGGCTGTTAGGGTTCTAAATGGTACTGCTTCAGGCCAACGTGTATGTTGATCCATCATACAAAGAACATATTTATGCCCTCTACCAGATGGCGGTTGAATAGGTGTGATCACGTCTATGTTAACAATCTCAAAGGGCAGCTCCGGATGGACAATAGGTGTAATGGGAGCTTTATCTCCAATTTTCTCAGGCTTCCGAAGCTGACACCCTTTACATGTCTGGACGAATTCAGCAATTTCACCAGACATATTTGGCCAAAAGAAATTATATTTTATCCTCTCTTTTGTTTTCTTAACCCCCATATGACCTCCAAAAACTGACTCATGGGCTAGTTTCATTACCTTATCTATTCTGCAACGCGGTAAAACTAATTGCATAACTGGTTCATTTAGAATTTTATCCCTGTGATAAATTAATCCATCAATTAATAAAAATTCCCTTTGTTTGATTTTAATTCTGCACGAACCTTTTCAAGAGAATCACAAGTATTCTGCTCATCTTTCATTTTAGTGTAATCCGAATTAAAATTTATATTATCTAAGTCACTCTCGACATAAAATATATCTTTCCCACACTCTGCTTCATTTTCATCATTTGAAAACGTAATAGAACTATCAGCCGATTCGGCAAAAATCTCATTTTCCTTTTTATTATTTTTGTCATTTATTGAACACAAAGACTCATATAAAGCAGGAGGTATTAAAGCATCAGCATTTAATTTATCTGTGATCGCTACCAAGCAATCCACTGGATGATTAAAAGAATTATTGTCAAGAGCTATAGTGGTTTTAATTAGTTTTTCTTCTACATTCTCTCCGAATGCAGAGCTTAAAGTAATTTTTCCGAATTCATCATTACAATTACCTGGAAAGGTATCAGAATTACATATAAAAATCTGGATAGCTTAACAAACGAGATGCCAACTGAACATGCGTTTCATTTGGCATTCGTTTCGCTTTTTGAAAATTTTGCAATCAAATTAAAGGTGTTGGCTCAAATTCTCTTAGAACTAAACTTTTTAATTTATTATAGTCGCTTATTTCTTCATCTTTTACATAAAATGAAATATTTTCGGCCTTTTCTCCTAGCAGATTTAAAAGAATCTCTCCTTTAAATTCATCCGGCTCATTTTTGGTTTTAAATGAACGTTCCAAAAAAGAAAAATTAAATTCTATCCCTCTTATTTTTTAGGAATCGGAAGAGTTAACGTACAAACACTTAGAATAAAATTTTCTATCGAAGTTTGCTTTGTTTCGGGATTTATACGCTGCAACCTCATTGCTATCCCTTTGACTTTCCAATTTTGCCCTTTCTAAATTTATTTTTCCCAGTTCTATTTCCAATTTAACTTTTTCCAGATTTATTTTTTCAAACTCAAGCTGCGACTCTGCCGCTAAACGCGCTTGCTCTTCTTTCGATTTTCTGTTCGAAATAATTGAAACTAGATAGTCATCAATAAACTCTTTATTGTTTTTATATTTGTCGCTACCTAAAATTAAATGTTTTAAATCCAACACTTTCATTTCTGGGGTTATTTTCTCACCCAATTCATCCGCAATTAATATTAATTCTTCCTTTCTAGCTCCGCGAAACATGATTAGAAAAAATACTAAATGAATTAATTAACCCAGAAAATTTAGAAAAAAAACCTGCTGAATTCGCTCAAAACGATGCAAAAGGGTTTCCCACCTCGTGGTTCCTTTTGATGTCTTGACTTCCTCAGGCGTTCGATATCCTGACGTAATGCGCCAATGTGATAAGTTGTAATAAAAGGTGTAATGTTGTTGTAGCTTCACCAACAGACGTATTCTTAAAGACAACACTTTTATTTACTACGAACATGAAAATTTTAAAATTAAAGGACCCACGCGGGTAATATTTCAAAATGGCCACCGACCTGACGCGCCGGTGTCGAGAAGCTATATCTTCTATACACACAAAAAAAAAACACATTCCAACGGGAGGGGAGCACAGTGCGCCTCCTGGTGAAGGGAGGAAACACTACACATATTAAGTACAAAATAAGGAAATAAGGTACATTAAATGTAATACCAAATTCACACCCAATAATATTTTAAAAAATGTATTCTTTTAACAAAAAAATGCCGATATTAAAATTTGTATGCAATAAAATGTATTTTTTTAACAAAAAAAATTTTTTTTTCTAATTCGATCTAAGTGCCGCCTTTAAAATTTGCCATCGCGGGCAAAGGTCCGGTTTGTCCGGCCCTAGAGCCGCCCCTGGCTTCACAAGAAGTGCACTCTCAGGCTACGCCGGCATTCTGCAATGCTCATCTTATTGTTGCAAGAACAACATCTTCCTTTTATTGTGTGGGATATTAACATATTTTGCTGGAATATGCTGACCCACAGCACCATCTATTGGCAATTTTTCATCTATTTTTTTTATTTCAGAAACCTCGAGCGCATCATCTGAAGTGTCTGTTGTTCCAATATTTTTTTCTTCGGACCAGTAGAACGGCTTCCAGAGCCCTCTGAGTAGCGAAAGTTTAATCTCATTAACCCTGTATTTCAGCACATTCAGACGATGCTGAAAGGAGAAACGACATTTGAAGCACTGCATAAAAAAAGTTGTGTAGCGGATTTCTCATTCAAAAAGCGCTCTGTAAGGTCGGAGTTTGCTCAGAATATCGGTTTATGCCTCAAATAAGAAATACTTACCAACAAGTGTGGGAATTCAGTAGAGACAAAATCGCTGGCTATCAAGATTGTGGATTATCGTTAATTATTTCGCTCGTCACACTTATTAAAATCCAACCACATGCGAATATGGAATCAATGAGTTGCTGAGGGTGATACTGAATGGCATACAGGATCTTCACACCCGAGAGAACAGACATATTGCGAGACATATTGCCGTGTGAAACCGTACAACCACATCATGGACCATTAGATAGGAAATGGACATGTTTTCAACATGCCCAGTATCCACTCGAATGGTGCGACGACTTTTGCAGCAGTGGGGACTGTCAGCACAGCGACCATTTCTTCGGCTTCCCTTGACAATGCAGCACAGAGAAAGAGAGAGAGAGACGGTGAATTTGGTGTGCCCAACCAAGTAACCGGATACGAAAATGGCATAATGTCATCTTTTCAGACGAGTTCCTATTCTGGGTGTAGTTTTCTGATGGCCGTATACGAGTCTCGAGAAAAGGTTTCCTAGAATCCCGTTCCCCTACGCGCCGGATAGACTCGTTTAGAAAAGGACATGCGCGAGGACCGGTTTTGAGGGTCCCAGCTGGAGGCAGAAAGTAAAAACGTGCTCTGGATGTAAGATGGTTTTTTAGAATGTTCTGTAAATAAATTGTACATATTTATATCTCTAGCCTGACTGTGAGTTTTCGTACTCAATACGTCACAGTCTATTTATTGGAGGCACCGATGGAGATTAATAATTACTTTAAATGTATTTTTGGCTAGAGATATAATGGATGCATGAAGATAGAAAATAGAAATAATCACGCCGTCGCGGCAACCAAGGATTAAATCTGATAGAAGAAGGATATAGACCATCTCCTGGTCTTTGAAGAAACGCCACCTTGGCAATCTAAAAGTATTTAGACTATCCTGGCCTTTGAAGAAATGCCACGCAGCAATCGAGAAGTGTTTAGACCATCCTGGTCTTAGGAGCAACGCCGCCGCGTTAACAAAAAATTCCTGCAAGAGGCAAGAAGATATAAGATCAACCTGGTCTTAAAAGAAACGCCGCCGCGTCAACAAAGAATTCCTGAAATAGGAAAGAAGAGATAAGATCAACCTGGTCTTGGAAGCGTCGCCCGGAAACTAAAAATCTCAACTACGTGGATGTACAAAAATATATTGCAGGTACGATTTTCTTTTCTATCTGGCCAAATTATTTAAATCACATTTTGTGCATTTTTCTTTGTATTTTCAAACACTTAAATTTAGATGACTAAACTGTATTACATACCCTATGTATCGAGATTTAATTGTTCTAATGTTATTGTAATTGGTTCTCTCTCTATATAAGCATATAATTAAGGGAAGCAAATTTTCTACTTGAGAATAGATATATTGTCACGGAGTTCGAAAGAAGTACACAGTTCAATTAAACAAACAATTAGATTTATTCTAACGCTTGGAGCTCGATACAACACTGGACTGAGAACATGCCCAACTGGCGATGAACTCTGCTTTTATACACTTCGGAATATTCGAGAAATAACCAGTATGCACTCTAAAGAATGATCTGGATTCATCTAGAACCTAGAGAAACAATACATTAAAAACGGAAACAAAATTCCAGTCTTTGGATAAATCTGCCGGGGCCGGGATTCGAACCCGAGACCTGAGGAAGTTCAGTCCAACGCTCTGCCAACTCGGCTATCGGGACTTGTAGCAAATTATGCGTGTGGCATTGCTCCCCTCGAAAAGAAGACAGCGCCCCGCTGTCATTTTGTTCAAGGGTCTTTATTCTGGAACGAGTGATGGGTCCTTTGTATGATTCTTTGGGAGGAATATCCTCGGTTTCGATTTGCTCGGCGGGATCATGGTACGGTTTCATACGCAGTACATGGACAACTTCTCTTAGTTTTCTTTTTCGTGAAGCAGGATCAAAATCTTGTACTTCGTAAGTCACGGCTGATAAACGGCGTAGCACCTGATACGGTCCGAAATACCTTCTTAAGAGTTTTTCGGAGAGACCGACTTTTCTCACTGGAGTATAAACCCATACGAGATCTCCGGGAGCGTAGGATACCATTTGGTGTTTGGAATCGTAACGTCGACGATCTTTGTCTTGAGCTCTCAGAGTGTGCACTCGGGCTAGCTGTCGTGATTCTTCGGCTCTGGCTGCTATCTTGGTGATGTTATTGTCATCAAAATCGTTAGGACAGAATGGTAGCATTGTATCTAGTGTCGTTTCCGCTTCACGACCATGAAGTAAATAGAACGGCGTAAAACCTGTGGTCTCTTGTTTAGCGGTATTATAAGCGAAGGTTACAAATGGTAGAATTTCATCCCAATTTTTCTGCTCTACATCCACATACATTGACAACATGTCGGCCAAGGTCTTATTGAAGCGCTCCGTCAGTCCATTTGTTTGGGGATGATACGCCGTTGTGAAACGATGATCAATGTTACACAAGTCGACGAGAGAGGAAACAAGTCTGGATCGAAAGACGGCTCCACGATCTGTGATAATTACTCGAGGAGCTCCATGCCTGAGGACAATTTCTTCAAGTAAGAACTTCGCTATTTCGTCGACTTCGGCTGTCGGCAAGGCTTTTGTTATTGCATATCGTGTTGAGTAATCCGTGCAGACTATTATCCATTTGTTTCCATGAGCAGACTTTGGAAATCTCCCAAGGAGATCAATTCCAATGCGATGGAAAAGAGCTATAGCTGGAGGGATGGGAACTAAACGTCCAGGTGGTCGTTGAGGAACGGACTTTCTCCTTTGGCACTCCCGACAATGCATGACATACCGAACGACATTTCGGTACATTCCCGGCCAGTAAAATCTCTTGCGTATCCTGTCATAAGTTTTCGCGAAACCAAGGTGTCCTGCGGTGGGGGCGTCATGAAAGTGCCTTAGTATGTCTGCTCGTAGATGTTTAGGAATGACTGGCAACCACAACTTTCCATCTGGATCAAAATTCTTCCTGCAAAAGGATACCGTCGATAAATCTGAATTCTTCGTTTTTGGATGAGTTGCTCAAAAGTTTTAATTTCGCAAGGTCTTGATCCTTTTTCTGTTCCATCGCAAGGTTCATACTCGTCGTGACTGCTAAAAATTTGTCTGATGTTTCCGTTTCCTCTTCCACTGGATTTCTCGAAAGAGCGTCGGCGTCACTATGCTTCTTACCGGTTTTATATTTTACGTCAAAATCATGCTCTTGAAGTCGGAGGGCCCATCTGGCAAGCCTTCCTGAAGGATCCTTTAAATTCATGAGCCAGCACAAGGAATGATGGTCAGTTACAACAGTAAAGTGTTTTCCGAATATGTACGGCCGAAATTTGTTGGTAGCCCATACGATGGCAAGACATTCCCTTTCTGTGGTGGAATAATTCTTTTCGGCTTTTGTCAGAGTTCTAGAAGCGTATGCTATAACTTTCTCGACATTATTCTGAATTTGTACTAGGACAGCTCCGATACCGTACCCGCTTGCATCAGTATGGATTTCTGTAGAAGCTCTTTCGTCGTACATCCCCAATACTGGATCCGAAGTAAGTGCTTTCTTAAGACTGTTAAATGCTTCCACCTCTTCAGGACCCCAATGAAACTCCAAGCCACTTTTCAGCAACGACTGCAAAGGTTCGGCGAGATAACAGAAACCTTTAATAAATCTTCTAAAGTATGAACAAAGGCCAAGAAAACTTCGTATGTCATGTATATTCTTTGGAGTGGGAAAATTTCTTACGGCTTTTATTTTGTCGGGATCGGGACGAACGCCATTACTAGATACAAGATGGCCCAGAATCTTTACTTCTTGGGCAGCAAAAGACACTTCTTTGAATTTAATTTAAGACCAGCTTCCTGAAGACATTTTTAGAACAAGTCTTAATCGTATAAGATGGTCTTCAAAAGTTTCTGAGAACACTATTATGTCATCTAGGTAACAAAGACACATAGTCCATTTAAAATGGCGTAGCAAATTGTCCATCATTCTCTCGAAGGTCGCAGGTGCATTACAGAGACCAAACGGCATGACTTTAAACTCGTATAAGCCTTCGGGGTAATAAATGCCGTCTTTTTCACGATCCGCTTCGTCTATTTCTATTTGCCAATAACCAGATCGGAGATCCATGGAAGAAAAGAACATGGCACCTTTCAGACAGTCGAGCGTATCGTCAATACGAGGCAGAGGATAAACGTCTTTTTCGTGACGCTATTCAGCTTGCGATAATCGACGCAAAAACGCCAACTACCGTCTTTTTTTTCTTACGAGCACAATGGGTGATGACCAAGGACTTTCAGAGGGTTGGACGATACCTTCATCAAGCATTTTCTGAACCTCTTTCATGAATGATGCGTCTTTCAGTCGGCGAGACTCTGTAGGCTCGTTGGTTGATTGAGCATGATCACCAGTAAAAATCCTGTGTTTCACATTCGTCTTTGCGGCTGTCGACTTGTCGGTCTTCGTGAAAAGCCCAGAAAATTTCCGGAGTAGTTCGGATAGCTTGTTTCTCTGTTCGTCACTTAACTCGGGTGACATCATTAACGAACAATTCATCTGTGACTCGAAGTTTCTTGCTGGTCATCCAAGCAACCCGATGTGTCGGAAATAACACATAGATGCCCTTCATTTAGTGGTTCAGCTTGGCCTATGCACATTCCTCTAGGGATGATTTGGTTTCGGAACTGCAGGTAGGTAACCCAGACATCACTTTTTCCGTTACGATATGTGGATACCATGGACGGTGTAGCAATATTTTTCTCGAAGAGCAAATGTTTGCTGCCGTCTAGAACTACATTTATGTCTCCTCGGGTTTGATATCCTGATACTGTTATTCTAGTTAAAGAATGCGGCTTAAGTGTATAGTCCCTGGTGGCACACAAATTCCAGGCGTCAGGTGCTGTGGAGTCTCGACAGATGTCTTCTAGAACAAGTTCATTTTGTCCACAGTCTATAACGGCTTGAGACGCCTCTAAAAAGTCCCATCCTAGGATGACGTCATGGCTACAATGTGATAAAACAATAAATTCAAAAGGCAGTTCTCGATTGTTTATACGGACACGTAAAACACATTTCCCTATCGGCCGAACAAAATTTCCATCCGCAACTTTCAGCATAACGCTCTTGGCATCAGCAAACAGAACTTTCTTTAAAAATCGGCGATACTTATCGGATATGACAGAAAACGATGCCCCAGAATCTACTAGAGCACGTATCGGCTTCTTCTTATCTATTATTACGTCTAGTTGGTTACCAGTCATCTTGGCGGTCGACGGAGGATTTCCAGTACACGCGGCCTCACCTCCTTGGAAGGTCGCTCTCCTTAGTTTTCCTCGCTCCTACGGCCTGGCGACTGACTGGATCGGCGATATGGCGACGGGGACCTGTAACGACGTATTGGGGATCGGCCTCTCGTGGGACTTGGCGTAAAACGGCGAGAAGAGTTTGGTCGGCGTATTTCTTCTTCAGTGCCAACGTCGTCGAAGTTCCGTCGGCGGTTTCGAGAGTTGTCAAGACAGCCTTTCTCTCTCGGCAGTAGCGCATTACATGTCCAGGACGTCCGCAGTGGAAACAAACAGGTCTGTTGTCAGCCGTTCTCCACACATCTGTTTTTCTTGGTTCAGGTGGGAATTTCTGAACAGGAGCTCTGTATTTCCTGGTTACAGCGGCGTATGTTGGTCGTGGTCTAGTTTCTGTAGGTTTTGTTGACACTGGGGCCAAAACCCTTTCAACTTCGTCTTGAACGATCTCTTCTAAGGATTGGGGATCGGAGTCCAAAGATTCTTGCGTCTGGTTAACTTGTCGATGGACTTCTTCTCGTACGATTGTGCGAATAAGAGAGACCAAATCAGTCTCATCCGTCAGGGATGCAACCGGTACGACGTTTGGAAGCCTTTCAAATCTCGGTCGACCAACTCTCTTCTGCTTCATATCTTCGATATAGTTGCACCATTTGATAAAACTTGCTGTGTCGTTGATTTCTCTCGTCAACAGGGCCTGATAAATATCCTCAGCAACACCTTTCATTAGGTGTGACACTTTTCGTCTTCTTTCATCAGAGGATTTACCTCTTGGCAAAGTCCTAATACACTTTGTATGTAGGACTGTGTACTCTCGCCTGAACGCTGGGCTCGGCATTTTAGTTGTTCTTCTGCCCTTCTGGTATATTTTTGACGGTCACCGAAAAGTCCACTTAGTCCATTTTTAAACGCTTCCCAGGAATCTAAGGCGTCTTCGTTGTTGACATACCACTGTCTCGCAGTTCCGTCAAGAAAGAAATAAACGTTAGCCAGGCACATCATGTCATCCCACTTGTTAAAGTTGGCTACTCGATCGTACTCTTTAAGCCATTTGAGAGGGTCTTCTCCAGGCGCTCCTCGGAAGGTCGATGGGCTCCTCCATTGCTGTAACGAAGGTGTTACTACAGCGGGCTTGGCTTCTTGCTCGGTCGGCATTTTTGTCCTCTTCCTACTATTTTTTAACAGTCCGAATTCGGGGGATAATCCTCTTAACCGGAGGCTCCTGCGAAGGTTGTCACTATTATCCACGTTTGACGTAATTGTACCCCGCGCCTCCACCAAACTTGTCACGGAGTTCGAAAGAAGTACACAGTTCAATTAAACAAACAATTAGATTTATTCTAACGCTTGGAGCTCGATACAACACTGGACTGAGAACATGCCCAACTGGCGATGAACTCTGCTTTTATACACTTCGGAATATTCGAGAAATAACCAGTATGCACTCTAAAGAATGATCTGGATTCATCTAGAACCTAGAGAAACAATACATTAAAAAAACAATACATGATGTGCCTGGCTAACGTTTATTTCTTTCTTGACGGAACTGCGAGACAGTGGTATGTCAACAACGAAGACGCCTTAGATTCCTGGGAGCGTTTAAAAATGGACTAAGTGGACTTTTCGGTGACCGTCAAAAATATACCAGAAGGGCAGAAGAACAACTAAAATGCCGAGCCCAGCGTTCAGGCGAGAGTACACAGTCCTACATACAAAGTGTATTAGGACTTTGCCAAGAGGTAAATCCTCTGATGAAAGAAGACGAAAAAGTGTCACACCTAATGAAAGGTGTTGCTGAGGATATTTATCAGGCCCTGTTGACGAGAGAAATCAACGACACAGCAAGTTTTATCAAATGGTGCAACTATATCGAAGATATGAAGCAGAAGAGAGTTGGTCGACCGAGATTTGAAAGGCTTCCAAACGTCGTACCGGTTGCATCCCTGACGGATGAGACTGATTTGGTCTCTCTTATTCGCACAATCGTACGAGAAGAAGTCCATCGACTAGTTAACCAGACGCAAGAATCTTTGGACTCCGATCCCCAATCCTTAGAAGAGATCGTTCAAGACGAAGTTGAAAGGGTTTTGGCCCCAGTGTCAACAAAACCTACAGAAAATAGACCACGACCAACATACGCCGCTGTAACCAGGAAATACAGAGCTCCTGTTCAGAAATTCCCACCTGAACCAAGAAAAACAGATGTGTGGAGAACGGCTGACAACAGACCTGTTTGTTTCCACTGCGGACGTCCTGGACATGTTATGCGCTACTGCCGAGAGAGAAAGGCTGTCTTTGACAACTCGAAACCGCCGACGGAACTTCGACGACGTTGGCACTGAAGAAGAAATACGCCGACCAAACTCTTCTCGCCATTTTACGCCAAGTCCCACGAGAGGCCGATCCCCAATACGTCGTTACAGATCCCCGTCGCCATATCGCCGATCCAGTCAGTCGCCAGGCCGTAGGAGCGAGGAAAACTAAGGAGAGCGACCTTCCAAGGAGGTGAGGCCGCGTGTACTGGAAATCCTCCGTCGACCGCCAAGATGACTGGTAACCAACTAGACGTAATAATAGATAAGAAGCCGATACGTGCTCTAGTAGATTCTGGGGCATCGTTTTCTGTCATATCCGATAAGTATCGCCGATTTTTAAAGAAAGTTCTGTTTGCTGATGCCAAGAGCGTAATGCTGAAAGTTGCGGATGGAAATTTTGTTCGGCCGATAGGGAAATGTGTTTTACGTGTCCGTATAAACAATCGAGAACTGCCTTTTGAATTTATTGTTTTATCACATTGTAGCCATGACGTCATCCTAGGATGGGACTTTTTAGAGGCGTCTCAAGCCGTTATAGACTGTGGACAAAATGAACTTGTTCTAGAAGACATCTGTCGAGACTCCACAGCGCCTGACGCCTGGAATTTGTATGCCACCAGGGACTATACACTTAAGCCGCATTCTTTAACTAGAATAACAGTATCAGGATATCAAACCCGAGGAGACATAAATGTAGTTCTAGACGGTAGCAAACATTTGCTCTTCGAGAAAAATATTGCTACACCGTCTATGGTATCCACATATCGTAACGGAAAAAGTGATGTCTGGGTTACCAACCTGCAGTCCCGAAACCAAATCATCCCTAGAGGAATGTGCATAGGCCAAGCTGAACCACTAAATGAAGGGCATCTATGTGTTATTTCCGACACATCGGGTTGCTTGGATGACCAGCAAGAAACTTCGGAGTCACAGATGAATTGTTCGTTAATGATGTCACCCGAGTTAAGTGACGAACAGAGAAACAAGCTATCCGAACTACTCCGGAAATTTTCTAGGCTTTTCACGAAGACCGACAAGTCGACAGCCGCGAAGACGAATGTGAAACACAGGATTTTTACTGGTGATCATGCTCCAATCAACCAACGAGCCTACAGAGTCTCGCCGACTGAAAGACGCATCATTCATGAAGAGGTTCAGAAAATGCTTGATGAAGGTATCGTCCAACCCTCTGAAAGTCCTTGGTCATCACCCATTGTGCTCGTAAGAAAAAGACGGTAGTTGGCGTTTTTGCGTCGATTATCGCAAGCTGAATAGCGTCACGAAAAAGACGTTTATCCTCTGCCTCGTATTGACGATACGCTCGACTGTCTGAAAGGTGCCATGTTCTTTTCTTCCATGGATCTCCGATCTGGTTATTGGCAAAGAGAAATAGACGAAGCGGATCGTGAAAAGACGGCATTTATTACCCCGAAGGCTTATACGAGTTTAAAGTCATGCCGTTTGGTCTCTGTAATGCACCTGCGACCTTCGAGAGAATGATGGACAATTTGCTACGCCATTTTAAATGGACTATGTGTCTTTGTTACCTAGATGACATAATAGTGTTCTCAGAAACTTTTGAAGACCATCTTATACGATTAAGACTTGTTCTAAAAAATGTCTTCAGGAAGCTGGTCTTAAATTAAATTCAAAGAAGTGTCTTTTTGCTGCCCAAGAAGTAAAGATTCTGGGCCATCTTGTATCTAGTAATGGCGTTCGTCCCGATCCCGACAAAATAAAAGCCGTAAGAAATTTTCCCACTCCAAAGAATATACATGACATACGAAGTTTTCTTGGCCTTTGTTCATACTTTAGAAGATTTATTAAAGGTTTCTGTTATCTCGCCGAACCTTTGCAGTCGTTGCTGAAAAGTGGCGTGGAGTTTCATTGGGGTCCTGAAGAGGTGGAAGCATTTAACAGTCTTAAGAAAGCACTTACTTCGGATCCAGTATTGGGGATGTACGACGAAAGAGCTTCTACAGAAATCCATACTGATGCAAGCGGGTACGTTATCGGAGCTGTCCTAGTACAAATTCAGAATAATGTCGAGAAAGTTATAGCATACGCTTCTAGAACTCTGACAAAAAGCCGAAAAGAATTATTCCACCACAGAAAGGGAATGTCTTGCCATCGTATGGGCTACCAACAAATTTCGGCCGTACATATTCGGAAAACACTTTACTGTTGTAACTGACCATCATTCCTTGTGCTGGCTCATGAATTTAAAGGATCCTTCAGGAAGGCTTGCCAGATGGGCCCTCCGACTTCAAGAGCATGATTTTGACGTAAAATATAAAACCGGTAAGAAGCATAGTGACGCCGACGCTCTTTCGAGAAATCCAGTGGAAGAGGAAACGGAAACATCAGACAAATTTTTAGCAGTCACGACGAGTATGAACCTTGCGATGGAACAGAAAAAGGATCAAGACCTTGCGAAATTAAAACTTTTGAGCAACTCATCCAAAAACGAAGAATTCAGATTTATCGACGGTATCCTTTGCAGGAAGAATTTTGATCCAGATGGAAAGTTGTGGTTGCCAGTCATTCCTAAACATCTACGAGCAGACATACTAAGGCACTTTCATGACGCCCCCACCGCAGGACACCTTGGTTTCGCGAAAACTTATGACAGGATACGCAAGAGATTTTACTGGCCGGGAATGTACCGAAATGTCGTTCGGTATGTCATGCATTGTCGGGAGTGCCAAAGGAGAAAGTCCGTTCCTCAACGACCACCTGGACGTTTAGTTCCCATCCCTCCAGCTATAGCTCCTTTCCATCGCATTGGAATTGATCTCCTTGGGAGATTTCCAAAGTCTGCTCATGGAAACAAATGGATAATAGTCTGCACGGATTACTCAACACGATATGCAATAACAAAAGCCTTGCCGACAGCCGAAGTCGACGAAATAGCGAAGTTCTTACTTGAAGAAATTGTCCTGAGGCATGGAGCTCCTCGAGTAATTATCACAGATCGTGGAGCCGTCTTTCGATCCAGACTTGTTTCCTCTCTCGTCGACTTGTGTAACATTGATCATCGTTTCACAACGGCGTATCATCCCCAAACAAATGGACTGACGGAGCGCTTCAATAAGACCTTGGCCGACATGTTGTCAATGTATGTGGATGTAGAGCAGAAAAATTGGGATGAAATTCTACCATTTGTAACCTTCGCTTATAATACCGCTAAACAAGAGACCACAGGTTTTACGCCGTTCTATTTACTTCATGGTCGTGAAGCGGAAACGACACTAGATACAATGCTACCATTCTGTCCTAACGATTTTGATGACAATAACATCACCAAGATAGCAGCCAGAGCCGAAGAATCACGACAGCTAGCCCGAGTGCACACTCTGAGAGCTCAAGACAAAGATCGTCGACGTTACGATGGGCTACCGAGTTGGCAATATATATATATTTTTAGTTTGCATGAGTCATATCCTGTGATAGCGTAGAAATTGTTAAACATATATATATATATATATATATATATATATATATATATATATATATATATATATATATTTGCGAATAGCATGATTATGTAATACTGTGTATTTTATTCATGGCATTTCCGGTGTGTTTTATTTAAAATTCGCTCCTTTTTAATCTTTAATCACGCTCCCCACACAGGATACCTAGCTTTGTAACTTTAATTTTTTCCCCATGTCTTTAAATTTTCTTGACACCAGGACAGTCAATAGAGTGTTTTTTTACTGATCCCAGACGACCAATAGCAGTCGAGTCTCACTCGTCTGCTCGCATGAATTTTTGGACATTCTCTTTACCACCGAAACCATCCAGCCTTGCCCCTCCCACTTTCTCCTTCCACGTCCACCAATCAGGACACTCTGTTCAATCAAGGCCCATCAACGTCAGAGCCCAAATACACCAGTATGGGACGGAGGAATGCTTCCCGTTCCAGTTTCCCAATGATGTCCAGTTTCGTGACTTAAAATTGTGCAAGTTACTTCGAGAAAGGTTTCATATAAAATCTATAAGCCTTTCACAAAATTCTTTTTTAAAAAAAATGAATATTAAATATTTATTTTAAGCTATTTTGTATGAAGAATAGAAGGTTTTTTTAAAAACTTGGCTTTTTTGATACTTTGCAATTTATTGTTTTTTGTGAAAATTAGTTTTTTTTTCATTGCAAAAATCCTCATATAGAATTTTATAAAAGTATTTTTATATCTATAAATAGTGTGTATATGTGTGTTACAAATATTATTAGGTTACAAAATACGTATTGGAGTTTTGCTATTAATGATTAAGTATATGCATACATTTGCTTAAAATTATTTTTTAATGATTACCAATTTTGAATTTTACTAGTTATTATTTTCTTAAGAAAAAGTGTATAAGTGATATTTCATTCTAATTGTGGAGTTCGAAATATTTTTTTTATTTGTAAAAACTTTTTGTTTAAAAATGGCTTACTTAGGAAAAGGTCGAAAATCAGACCTAAGTTATATTGCAGAACAATTAGGTGAAAGAGTAACTGATGTGATCTAAAAATTATAGACCTTAGGAACCTCATTTTAAACAGCACAAATTACGATGAAGAATTCGTTCGAGAAATGCTAAACGCGAGAATTGAAGAAAGATTAGAAGGTAACACGTCGCATGTTAGCGAAAATGATCACATTAGCGAGAGACACCATTCAAACACTTTTGAATTGCATAAACTTCTTCCTAAATTTAAGGCAAAGGAGGATGACATAACCCTGTTTTTGGTTTTATTTGAAAGACAGGCCAAAATGAATAGGATTTCTAAAGAAAATTGGGTTCTGCGCGCAACTAATTAGTGTTCTACCCCCTGATATTGTAAATATTATCGCGAGAGAGTCCGAAGAACTTGCATCAGATTACGATCATGTGAAAGCATTGCTTCTAAAAAGATTTAAATTAAGCCCCGAAAAATTTCGTCGGCTTTTTGTTAAACACCAGAAGAATCCGGAGACCACGTGGGACGATTTTTATTATGAACTTCAGACCTATTTTGAGGGGTGGATTGCTGGATTAGGTATTACTACTTTCAAACAGTTGAAAGATTTAATGATAACGGATCAATTAAAAAAAGGCTCCAAATGAATTTAAGGAACATCATTTGGACGAATGGAGTGGTATTATTTCTCCTGTTGATCTCGCTTGTAAAATAGAGGAATATGAAGATGTGAGGATAACATTTCAGAAAAAAGTTCCATGGTCATATTCCAAGGACACGATGAAGAAGAAGTGGACTAACCCAACGATTATTCTGAATAAAATGTACCAATGAATAATCCTATGAATACCAGAGAACATAAAAACCGTAACAATCATCAAGATTTTGAAAAAAAAGACTCCTCCAGTGTTTTGAATGCGGATCTTATGATCATTTTCGTCGTAAATGTCCTAAATTGAAGAAATATAGCTCTGAAACCATAAATAGACTAAAAAGTAATTCCGAAAACACTTCACTCGACCCATATACTATTAGAGGTAAGGTGAATGGATTTGAGATGCCTATCCTTAGAGATACAGGAGCCTCAATAGATATAATTTGTGAGAAATTTATTACACCAAATATGTTTACAGGTGAGAACGTGTGGGTCCAACTTATTCTTGATAAACATATGATCTGCTTACCTCTCTCAGAGGTAGAAATTGATTGTGAGTGGGGACATGTCATCACAAAGGAAGCTGTGGTGCGAAAGCAATTGGATCAGGGAAGCTATATTTTCGGAAATCAAACAATTGAGCTCCTTGAATCAGATTTAGAGCATAATAGTTTACCGAGACGGGAAATAGTAAATGCAATTCAAACTCGCAAAAAAAGAAGCTGAACAGAAAAGAACAAGTGAAGAGGATGAAAAGGAGGAAATGAAGTTAGAAGAAAATTTATCTGAAGATATTGAAAATCTGTTGCCTTCATTTACGGAAGAAAAGGACACAAGGAGTTTAATCAATATTAACCCTCTAAGTGAATACCTTCCTCCTGAAAAGTTATTCCGAAAGCGTTTAACTCATATTTTGCAATTCCCTTCAAAAATGCAACAGACTTCTTTCCTTTCCCCCTTTTAGAACTTGGGAGGTCGAACGGGGACAATTTTATGACCCAGTTCGGTTCCTTTGTCAAGTAAGAACCAAGATATCAATCGTTTACAGCTAGCTGTTAAGTTGCCTTGGGCAATCTTGTATGAAAGCTGTGTGGAATTCGGTGTTTCTTTCTCCTATATGTTCAGTCACAGTAAAATTAAAAACGAAATGAAAGGTAAAAAAAAGAGGAAAAAATGAAATAAATAGTATGTTAGAAGTTGAAAAATAATTATATTTTCTTCAAAGAAAATTTATTTTTCTGTCATTTTTTAAAAATTAAAAAATATATATATATATATTTTGTATTGCGATTTGAACCAGAAAAAACCATCCTGTATTCATTTTTGAATATGAGAGTAAGAAAACGCCCTCACTTTCCTGTTTTTTAAAAAAGTAATGAGGTAAAAAGAGCAAAGGCCCTATCTCATTTTTAAACAATAACACAATAAATATTACATACGATTATTATATTTATGAAATAAAACCAATCTTTCTCTATTCAGTTATATTTTTAATTTAAAATAGCATAAAAAAGGATTTCAATACTTTTAATTTATTTTAATTAAAATCATATAAGAGATATTTTTATGTTAACTGAATATTTTTCGGAAAAAATTTAAATTTTCCTTCCTAGTGTTCTCTTTTTCGAACTTCTTGTATTAAATAAAAATTCCTTTTCTACATCGGCATTTGTGATGGACATAACACACATTCAGTCAAAAATTTTTAATTTTAATGGGGGATATACTTCTTCAAATGCGCATGACAGTACTTCTGACCATTTCTTATCTTTCTGTTTCTTTTATTACAAGGAAAAATGTCACACATCAATAACTACATTTTCACACAATTCAGTCATTACAAATTCTATCGTCAGAAAAGTTCTCCCTAATTAATTTTGTCTTTCAAAACAGTACACTTAAAACAATTTTGTTCAGTGAAGTTAACCGACAGTTCCACAATGTATTCATACCAAATTTTAAAAACAAATTTAACACTTGGAAATGTATCCTGTATTAAATTTTTCAGTATACACAAATATTTCCTACTGTAGGGAAGATATAGTATGAGATGTGGTGTGCGGTTGTGAAAGAATGTTTTCGTACGTGTAGACTATTTTTGAAAATTTAAATATTACTGAAGCTAATCATATAACTGCAAATGAGCCTTATTTTAATGTGTGCTGGTATCAAAGTAAAGCACTTTACAATATTAAACAGCCTATGGGTTTATACTCAATATCAAACTATTCGCAAAATGGCTTACAACTTCTATTCAAATTGTAAAGAAACTTAAATATAAATATATCTTACTGCAGTCAAAAATATTCATAATATGTACGTATCCTATTCCTCCACTTATTTCAGTACATTTTAAAAACTGTAGCTGAATGCAATTTTTTATATTTATAAACGAGGCATAAAAGCTCACGCAGTCGTAAAAATGTCTTTATCATTTTTAAATATACTACTATAAAACGTATATGGATTGTAAGATCAGTTGTAAAATCCTAAAAGCTTTTAGAGGAGCTAAAAACATGTAATTTTGGATTGATCAAATTTTTAATATAATACACAAATATACATGTTATTAAGCAAATACATTTGAAAAATCAAACTTCCTTCTGAAATAAACGTAATTGAAAGAAAAATGTTCAATTGCAAATGAGTGGAAATACATGTTTATCTAAGGGGTATCCCCAAAGTAAGGTAATCCTCAAACTTAAGACTCCAACTCAGTGGCACAACAATCCATGAGGGCCAGGAACTACTGTGCCCATCATAATACACGTGACCATTGGACGCTGAGGTGCATGAACAGATGTCCCGATTTGGTGGTCTGTCTGAAGAGAGACCTTCAGTGTTTAAGACCCGAAGCAAGCTTGGTACTCATTTATCGACCCAATGTAGCGGGGATGAAAGGCAGAGTCGACCTTGCGCAGCCCGTTAATAGAACCCCAGACCTGTGGTGTGGAAGCACCATACACTACTACTCGATCCTATTCGGTGAAAAATAAAATTTATTGTTAAAATCTTATATAAATCCCTAATGAATGAGGGAGTCCAAACTTTTTTTTTTCATGTAAACTGTTTAGACGGAAATGGTTAATTATGTACATTTCACAAGTTGCATAAATTAAAATTAACCGTTATAGTTTACATAAATCTTTAAGGGTGGAAAAGGTGTATTTCGGCTGCACGAATTAATTTTAAAAGGAATACGGTTACGAAAAAGTAGTACAAATCTATCTAAAGTAGGGTTGGTTACCTTACATATTGTCAAACTCAACAATGTATTGGAAGCCAATTCAACAATTCTTTGTTATAAAAATGTATGGAAAATTACAAGATTTATTTTTGCATTTGTAATTTATATATATATAATTTTTCCTGGGAACTTTAAAAGCTAGAGCGGCATCTATCAAAACCGCGGTTCTCTCTCTGTTTTTCCAGATCGCCCCTGACTAAGCTGGCTCTGCCATAGTAAGTGAAAATGCCGGAATTTGTTTGTCAAGATCATTTTATAGCAGACTTCATTTTTCATGTATTTTAGATGGTCGTTTTATATTTTCTACATCAATATCTTAATGTCTGAATTTAAAATTACATAAAATTCTTGACATTCGCATCAATGACCATGATAATTTTTAATAGTATATGAATGTGTCATCAAACGATTACATGACTAATATTAACATATTATTTTAACCATTTAATTAATATTAAGTATAACATAACGCACACAAATTTTCTTAACTTTAAAATAAATATTTCGAAAACTACTTCAGATATACTCAAAATTTTTCATTCCTACGCTTTAGCTTCTCAGTTTTGCTTCTCTATGTAAGAATTAATTGTAATTGTATATTCATCAATTTTTTTAGTATATTTTTTGCTCTTAGCATGCAGTTTTCAACTGAATTGTATGAAATCTTCGAAATATATTAAAAGGTACCAAAGAAGCTATATAATAAAATTTGAAATTTTTATTATACTCAAACAATTGCTAAAACTTATGGTAAATAATTTTTAACTGCGCGATGCATTTTTTTTCGAAATTTCAAATGGAATTTCTAAATAAAATTTCTAGCTTTATACGGTCGAGATTTCAAAAAATATCCAGATTTTAATTACTTATTCAGTTAGCCTTTAAAAAAGTTAAATGTTGAGGTATTTTGTATAAATAGATATTTTTGAACAATAATTCGAATGTTTTTGAATAGCTCGAATTTAAAATTGGATTTTATGTTTATTTATATGCATAAATGTCTACTGTAAATGTTTCCGTATATTTTTGATTACCATTTATTCAAACATTCAAGTTATAAAAAAAATGTGTGAAAATCTTCATTCATGTTGTCTTTGATGTAAACTGAAGTTCAAGCACTTAAGTGAACAGGGACATCACATACTTTGAAATAATCGATTTTTCAATTTTAGTTCTAAAAAGTAGTGCTTATATTTCTGAATCTAAAAATGTATAATACTTATATGTTTGCTGATAAAATAGCCCTAAAATATAAAAAATAAAAATGTAAATAAATGACCACGCTCCTTTTGACACGCCCCTTTGAACTTTAAATATGTAGTTTCCCCTGTGTTTTATCTATATTAAATTTGATTGTTTTTTTCGTTTGAATGTTAACCCCGCTACTTTTTAGCCAAGCTTATGCGTGAGCTATTGTTCCAAGCTGTGTGACAAAACTTCTTACTTTAAATTTCGGTTTATGGCAATGTTTTGAACCGAGTTCGTCTATTCCGAAGTTTCTTGTGGCATACAACTACTTAATTTTACATTAATTTTCGTAAGGAATATTTATTTTTTACTTATAATTAATAATATTCATAAGATTTTAAAAGTATCTTAACTTTTTTTAAACGAGTAATTATGCCAAGAATAAAAAAATTTGGCAGAAGGAAGTATTCTAGCAATCAACATAAAAAGTCTAAATCGACTGAAGAATTGCTTTTGAATTCCGTGGAAAGTGCTTCTAGGAGAAAAATTAAAATACCGGATTTACTAAAAGAACAAGATTCTCAAAATGTAAACATAATCGTTGAATTGTATTTATTATCTTCCCTTATGAAAAATCTCTTATGTTGTAAATATTGCTGTTCTTCAGAGAAAATTGAGCTGAGAGAAGATTTAAAAAGTCGTAGAGGTTTAGCTGTGAGTTTGGAAATAATTTGTCACAACTGTGGAGAATCGACGAGCACAATGTCATCAAAAATATCAAATAAATGTTATGATGTTAACCTAAGATTGACATATGGAATGAGAGCTATTGGAAAAGGTGGAGCTGCTGCTCGAATATTCTGTGGGCTGATGAATTTGCCTCCACCACCTGCAAAGTTTCAACGCCATAATTCTTTGTTTTCAAATGTTTTAAAAACAATTAGTGAAGACTCCATGAATGCAGCTGTTCACGAAGCAGTCATAGTGAATGATAATAATTCAAATATAGCTGTGGCTGTGGATGGCACATGGCATAAAAGAGGCTACTCTTCATTGAATGGAGTTGTATGTGCTGCGTCTCTGTAGAGAACGGAAAGGTTATCGACTTTGAAGCTCTCACAAAATATTGTTCTTCATGTAAGGGTAAAAAAAACCATGTGAAAATTGTGCTAAAAATTACGAAGGATTCAGTGGGGGAATGGAATGTCGGGGGGTATTAAGTATATTTCAGCGATCTGAAACATCACGAAAAGCATGTTATACGCAGTATCTTGGTGATGGGTACTCAAAAGGATTTCTTACTATAAAAGAAGCAAAAGTATATGGCGAGACAGAAGTTGAAAAATTAGAATGTGTTGGCCATGTGCAAAAGCGTATGGGCACAAGGCTGAGAAACATTCTAAAAATGAGCAAAGGCATTAAGCTGTCAGATGGGAAAAATATTTCGGGACGTGGACGGCTAATGCTTAAAGAAGTGGACTCAATCCAACATTATTATGGGCTAGCAATCCGTAAAAATTTGCTATATGTGGAAGACATGAAAAGAGCCATATGGGCTATTTATTTTCATAAACTAAGTACTGAGGATAATCCTCAACACGCTTTGTGTCCCCTTGGTGAGGATAGCTGGTGCGGTTATAACCGTAGCATTGTTACGGGGGAATTTATATTCACAAGCATTCTTTACCTGAGTCAATTTTATTGAAAGTGAAAAAAGTGTTTCGGGATCTCACAGAGAAGGACTTATTGAAAAAGTGCCTTCATGGAAGAACACAAAATCCCAATGAAAGTTTTAACAAATGTATTTGGGAGCAAATTCCTAAATTAGTTTTTGTTGGTATTGAAACTTTGAAATTTGGAGTTATGGATGCTGTAATTTGTTTTAACGATGGATATGTAAGTAGGATAAAAGTCTTTGAAGCTCTGGGCATTAAACCAGGATACAACACGGAACGTGTCTTACTTATAATTGATAACAAACGAGTTTTTGAGGCTAAACGTATAGTAAATAAAGTGTCATTGGAAGCCAGAAATAAAAGAAGGTCTTTAAAAAGGAAAATGGATAAACAGAATTTAGATGAAGAAAATGAATACCAAGCAGGGAAATATTAATCAAATCTACAATGTAAGGAGAAATTTTTTTGTTAAGTTTTATTATATTTTTTCTCGAATGTTTAATATTTTTAAATTTAGGTACACTTTAAAAAAATGTTGTAGCATATTGTTTGAAACCTTTTATATATCTAAACAGGATACATGTGCATACAGTGATCAAAATATCTTTTAGTATGTGTCTAATTTTTTGAAAATTGATTTTATATGTAAAAAAAGAAAATTAAGATTTTCATAATTTTAAGGTTTTATGATTATTTTTAAGAAAATATGCAATTAATTAGTTAAAAAACAGATTCATTGTTTAATATGTTACTTTATATATATGTGTAAATTTTTTTGTATATTCAAAGATTATTTTTGTAAGAAATGGTACCTATACATGAAAATATGTATTACAAGATCTCGAAAATTATGTTCATGTTAACTAAAACAAAGGGAAAAAAACATGAATTTAAAATTACTTTTGTAACTCTAGAAAATGGTTAAGGATTATTATTAGTCATATAAAAATAGGCAAGGAAATACTAATTAAGTGTATAATATGTGAAAATATTGTTTTTTTTAGTTTTATCACTTTTTCACAAAAGCATATTTTTTTGCATTTAGGTACATTTTTAAAAAAAACTATTGCACTATATGATTCCTGATTTTTTATACTTCTATACAAGATGCCTATGCATATAGTGAACCTAATTTTTTTCTATTAAAATAGTGCCTAATTTTTTAAAAATTGTTTTATGCATAAAAAAGCAGAAAAATAAAAAAATTTCAAATTTCAAAGTTTCATAATTTTTTTAAAGAAACTATACTAAAATTTTACTAAAAAAAGGGTTTCACTGTATTTTATGTATTGTTTTATACATGTGTAAAAATATTTTGCATAAAAAAAGGATACTTTTTTAAAAAATGGTACCTAAACATAAGTATATATTACGTGTTCTCAAAATTTATGTATTACTTAAATTAAGTAGTAAAAAATACTTTTGGAGTAAAAAGTTATTTTTGTAGTTCTACAGAATAATTAAATTATCTTTATTATAGACATAAAAAAATCTAAGCTCTATTGGAAATTTTAAATGATATATGTCTCATAAACAAAGGGTCTTAATTTTGGCATTTTACTCTTTCGAGCATGTCCTGGTTCCCTTAAAATTCAAATATAATTCGGTGTATTTTAACAATACATAACTAGGCACTGTACTTAAACTTCCCTGAACACTTGGGCTTTGAAATCTAAAAAAAAAAAAAAAAAAAAAAAAACTAATAAATCTTAATTAGTTTTTTTTCGTTATTTTATCAAAGTGTAAGAAAATGTTTCAAATGATTTGATGAAGTTTAAATTTATTCATTTTTAGTGGTTGGAAAATTGAAAAGGTTCCAAATTTTAAAGAGTTTGGTGTTTTATTAATTTTTTTCGGTATCTTATAATAAAATAATCATGTTTCAAAAACTGAAAGCTTTGATTAAAATAAGAAAAATGAAGCGAAAGAATATACTTAAAAAAAGATATAATTTGTCTAACTATATAAAATAGCAGATTGCACTGACACGCCCCAACTTGTTACAGTTTCAAATTAATATGAAACCAAAAGGGAATTGTAACATATTTTACTTATGCGTTGAGACTTTTCAAAACTTTTAAAATGCGAGGTAACAAATAAACACTTCCTGGGGTCTAAAGAAATTTTCCCCGGATTTTTAACGATTGCCCCAGGGTCAAAACACGGGGTTTCCTGCGAGCCATAAAACTTCCTATCAGTGTCCTGCTGTGTTGCTTCCACCGTCCCCAATTATCTTTCAAGATGTTAAACCTTTAAAAGGTGGAAAGGATTTCAGAAAAGTGTGGCTAATCCGCTTTTGAAAACGTTACTTGAAGGCAGAAAAATCCGTGCAGTGCATTTTCGAAGCATCTTTACACTGACGGAATTTTCCGTGCTATCCGCTTAGAGGGTTAATACTTATGAGTTCATAAAAGCCCAACAAAAAAGTGAATAATTAGCTCCTTTGATTCAAAAGGTAGAAAAGGGCATGGATAATCAAGCAAGCGATTATTCACTAATCAAAAGAAAACTTCTAATCAAAAGCAGAAAAAATAAGAATGGAGACATAAGGCAACTATTGGTTATCCCTGAGAAATTCCGATCGTCAATTCTGAAAATGGGTCATGAAGGTACATTAGGCCATCTAGGTGTCCCGAAGACGAAGAATCGGATTCGAAGATATTTTTACTGGCCTCAGTGCTATAAAGAGAGGAGTTTGTGAAAACATGTGAACCCTGTCAGAGGGCAGGTAAGGCAAATGATCAGAAAAAAACACCAATGCAATTAGTTATTGTAATAAGTGAAGTTTTTTCCAATTTAAACGTTGGTGCAGTAGGACCCCTTCCCACTACACCTACAGGGAATAAATACTTGCTAACTGTCATGTGCATGTCCTCGAAGTACCCTGATGCAGTGAAAATGCCTGATATAGCGCCCACTACAGTTGTGTGGGGGAAGCTTTGTTCCAGATCTTCAGTAGAATGGGTTTTGCTAAGGAAACTCAAACGGACCAGGGAACTTCATTCACGAGTATTTTAACTTCAGTATTTTTTGAAAACTTTGGAATAAACGTTGTTCGAAGTCCGGTTTATCATCCTCTGAGTAATCCCGTCGAAAGATTTCACAGAACTCTGAAAAGAATCTTAAGAGTGATATGCATTGAATCCTCTTCAGAATGGGAAAAACAGTTGCCAGCTGCACTTTTCGCTTTAAGAACCATCACTCATGAAAGCACAGGGTTTGTTCCCACTGAATTGGTCCATGGGAAAAATTTGAGAACACCTATAACTCTTTTGTATGAGAATTGGATGGGGATTACGGAAAAGGTAACCCCCGTTGTGGAATACGTTTTCCAACTCATAAATAGACTTAAAAGATGTCAGGAATTAGCCATTGAAAAAATGGAAGAAACGAAAATTAAAAGAAAGGCATGGTATGATAAAAATGCTATTAAGCGTGAATTTTCAGAAGGAGATTTGGTGTTAGTGTCAAGGATGAATCAACCTAATAAACTATCTGTGCAGAGGAAAGGACCGGGAAGAATAGAGAAAAAAAAATTCAGAGACGAATTATGTGGTGAGCTTTAACAACACCGATTCAAATCAAGTTTTTCATGTAAATATGTTGAAGCCGTACTACAATAGGGCCGAATTTTTAAATATGATTAATATTAGGGCAAAGGAAGATTCGAATGAATTAAAAGAAAACTTTCCCTGTATCGATTCTAACCCGAATATCTTTGACTTCGATGAAATTACAGGACACAGTCAGTTAGAAAACCGACTGACTGAATGTTCAACAAATAGAGAAACTAAAAGAAATCTTATGCCGTTATTCTAAAATATTTTCCAATGAACCAGGAAAAACGCACTTGGTAGAGAATGACATTGAACTGATAAATGCTGTACCTATTAGGACAAAACCACTCAGAATGTCGGCATGGCAAACTGGTTTATTGCAAGAAGAAATAAGGAAAATGTTGAAGTACCAAGGGATAGAAATAGAAGAGTCAGATGCTTCACCCAGGATTTTAGTTGAAACCCCTGGAAGAGATCATAGGCCTTGCATCGATTATAGGAAACTGAATGAAGTAATAAGAGCTCAGTTTTATCCCTTACCAACTATAGAGTATAGAAATGAAACTGTGGCAGCTGCCAAATATATAACCTTAATTGACTTAACAAAAGGTTATTGGCAGATTCCCTTAACTCCAAAGGCTCAGAGGTTAGCAGCATTCACCACTAGTTTTGGGAAATTATCGTCCATTACGTATGCCATTCGGGTTAAAAAATGCGCCCTATTATTTCAGCAGATTGATGGCTGAACTACTTCAAGGGTGAGAGAAGTTTGCCCAACCATATTTAGACGATGTGGCTATTTTTTCAGAAAACTGGGACGATCATATAAGCCACATAAATAAGGTACTGGAATGTCGCTTTATGACAATGGTCATGTCGTAGGGTTAGGAAAGAGGTCTCCGGCTCAATTGAAAGTTCAAACAATACTAGATTTTCCAGTTCCAAGGACTAAAACCCAGGTTAGAGCCTTTTTGGGATATTATCGACAGTACATCCCAATGTTCTCGAGTTTAGCAACACCACTAAGAGAACTGTTAAAAGGGAAATCGCAGAAAGGATACATTAACTGGACTTCGGAATGTCAAGAATCCTTTGTACAATTGAAGGAAAAACTGTCGACTAACCTTGTTCTATATGCCCCTGATTTCAAAAGGCAATTTATTCTTCAAACCGACGCCTCTGACACGGGTATTGGAATAGTCCTGGCTCAGAGAAATAATACAGGGGAAGAGCATCCCATCCTGTACCTTAGCAAGAAATTTTCTGACGCTGAGAAGGTTTACTGCACAACTGAAAAAGAGAGTGTGCAGCTATCATTTATGCAGCAAAAACACTTAATTGTTACCTTGATGGACAGCAGAAATTTATCATTCAGACCGACCATAACTCATTAGTTTGGTTGAAAACTAATGCAGGAACAAATCCGCGCCTTATGCGTTGGTCTCTTGCACTACAACCATTTAATTTTGAAGTTATTCATAAACCCGGGAGAAGTCATGCCCCAATGCAGATGCCTTAAGTAGGATTGATTAAATTTTTGTATATATTCCCCAAGAGTATTATTATTTCCATCTCTATAATGAACATAATTTCTTTATTTTAATTTTTTCTAAAAAATGGACGCATGATATTCAAACGATTGAATTTTTTTTCTTGTTTAATTACTATGTGTCATAAGGTTGACCAGGAATACATATATGTTATGTATGCATTTATGCTAAAACTTTGTAATTAAGTGAGTGAGATTGATAGATTAAAATGTGTTACACATTTATGGGAGATAATATACTTACTCCTATACTGTATCCATATATATTAATACACTTCTATGTATTATAAACATGTCATATTCCAAAATGTTTCACTAAGAGTTATAAGGAAAAAATATTTCTAATATAGTGATGTATTCTTAATTTCTCTCTTTAAAATTTGAAACTAGAGAATGTTAGTTTTATTTCTTCATACCTTTCTAATGAAAGAAATGATGTATATAAATATTAATTCTAAGTAAATATGATTGAGTTATTGATTTGAGTTAGTAACTAGACAAAGTGTAATTTGTATATATCTAATAGATAAGTTGTGATTTTCTCATTTATTTTGAATTTTTATATGTTAATTGTATTGTAGTATGTAATTCTGGCCAGAAGGGAATCGTACACTGTTAAAAAGGTAGTGTTATCTAGAACTTTAAGTGATATCTCCTGTTGACAATTGAAGTGATTTTAGTTGATCTTCAAAGAACAGAACTTTTCTTCATGAGAAAAAGTTCTCTCTAAAGGACGGAGGAGTTTGTGGAGTCCGGCACCATTTGATTACGTCGGAGACCAGAAGCGAATGGTGTTGCTGCCTGAGGAAGTGGGGGAGAAGAGTTTCCTAGAATCCCGTCCCCCTACGTTCCGCAGACTCGTCTAGAAAAGAACGTGCACGAGGACCGGTTTTGAGGGTCCCGGCTGGAGGCAAAAACGTACTCTGGATGTAAGATGGTTTTTTAGAATGTTCTGTAAATAAATTGTACATATTTATATCTCCAGCCTGACTGAGTTTTCGTACTCAATACGTCACACAACCCCTTGAAGGTCATCATAGACCATTAGGGGTCTATATAGACCACTTTGAGAATCACTTTTTAACGCTAATAGTAATCAAATCATCACAATCCCCAGAAAATCATCCTTTTCATTTCCCCCATGTAAAATATATACTATTAACTTCAAATTTCAGGATAAAAATTTACCAATTCAAGCTATAAGGGGTTTATTTGATGAAACACTTCAGCAGGATTTCCATATAATAGTTACCGATGCCTCGAATAACATCTATAGCAGGTATAACAGAAAATCTCTTTTGCCTACAGAATAAATCACAACAACTATTTTTAATGCTGAAGCTTTGGCTCTTAGCCAAGCTTTAGATGATCGGATAGTTTCAAACAAAAATCTGCAAATCTTATCTGAGTCTCTCTGCTCTTTAAAATTATTCTATTAAATCACAGTGCGATTCACAGACTAGCTAACAAGATTTACATACACTCAGGAACATTGAAAATAGCGACCCAAGAAGAAAGCATCCGATTGAAATGAAATTTAATACACATGACACAGATGAGAGATTCACTTGATCTCAAAAGCAAGACAATTAAACGAATACAGGGTGTACAACGACACAAATACTGGGCAACTTCAATGGCGCGTTGGACCACCTCCAGCAGCAATACATGCCGCCATTGAGTTGATTAGACACCTTATGTTGTCCTGAGGCAGATGGGCCCACAAATCTTGAACAGACAATTCTAAATCGTGTTCAGAGTGACACGATAGCATCTGCCGTTTTAGCTGTTCCCACACGTGCTCTACAGGGGACAAATCGGGGGAGCGGGCCGGCCATGGAAGAGTCTGGAAAGGTAAATTCCTAGTTTCGCCCACCCCCTTGGCGACGAATTTTTTGACCCGCGCCAAAGCGCGATTTTCAAACTCGTACCGACGATGTTCAAAGAACGGAAAATGTCGATAACCATAAAAAAATAAAAACTGAAATTGAACAGTTCAGCGAAGCAAACTAAAATGGAAAAAACTTACGTGCTTACGAAGGAACGTCTTTTTCCATGGGAGGGTACAATGTGGTGATCGCACGGAGAAATTCTCGAAAAACATCATCCAACGAATGCCCTCTCCGGCGTCGCCACATGTATTCGGCTAAATAGTGGTCGAATTCGCCCTCCACATGCGCCGCATGGTTCCGTAACGATCTTTTAATCGCCGACCACGTGCCTTTCACTTTCAAATCCGCAGCCATGCAGACCTCTCGGCAAAACATGTACCAATCAACCACGGTATTTTTATTCACTCACATCTTTCACAGCAAACTCATTCATTGACTTTCCAAAAAAATGACGCGTTAAAATTAAAATGTCACACACACTTAAATGACTTAGAGAACCACGTACCTTTTCTTATACTCTTGCGGATTCTCTCCTTTCGTACGGCATCTCCATTCATACCCATCAATCGTTCCCTTCCTTTCTCTCATAACCATGTTTTTTCCACATTTAGGACATTCATACCTGCTAGAAATTAAATTTTCACGCAAACACCATTCAAGCAAATTCTTTTGTCCCCTTTCTTCCAAAACAGCAAAAAAAGAAATAGTTAGATGTTCCATTCGGCTACTCATTCTGAAAAACCGGTACTCACACGAATTCTAAAAAGATCGTTCGAACCAGATCGTTCAACCGTGAAAAAGAAGGAAATTGTTAATTTTTTCTGTATATATATTGGTTTTAGGGTTGCCATAATTAAAATTTTGAACCTATTGGTCAACGTAATTTTATTGAAAAGGAAGGGTAGATAGCTTGGCGAACTTATCGCCCTGCTTGGCGACAAAAAAGTTCAAAAACCGGGGTGGGTTAAAATAGGAGCCAACCGTCCTACATGGGGTCGAAGAATATCATCAACGTAACGTTGGCCCGTTAAGGTTCCACGCATCACAATTAAAGTGGACCGGCTATCATAGGCTATGGCCCCCCAGACCATTACACCAGCTGTGCGGGCAGTGTGACGTAGAACAGGGCGCCTCCACACCCGTACACGGTTATTATCTGTCCCTAAAACAAACCGGGATTCATCTCTAAACACAACCTTTTGCCAATCTGTGACATTCCACATTGATATGGCTTGGCACCACTGTAGACGCAGTTGCCGATGTTCCGCGTTAAAGGGAGTGCATGGAAAGGGCGCTTGGATTTAAGATTTGCTTCTGCAAGGTGTCTGGAAATTGTGGAACAATTGCTACGCCTACGTCTGCTCGAATCGTTGAACGAGTCACTGTGGGGTCCACAAGTGCTTGCCGCACGATCCCCTCTCCTCGTAGTCTTCCTGGTCGCTCCAGACCCGGTTTTCCGCGCGTGGGTACCTTCTCGTGTCCACTGCTCTCAACAATTTCTAACGGCACACTCCGAACGATCCACCTGGCCAGCAACACGGCGCGTCGACCAGCCTGAAGTTTTCATCCCGATAATCAGGCCTCTCTCAAACTCGCTTAACTGGGAAATGATTTCTAGCACGTTTACCTGGCATGTTTCACTTACCAAAGTCTTCCTACAATCGGCAGGTAAACGTCACGTTTATAAATCTTATTATACATATTACCTTATAATATATATATATATATATTATCAAACACTTTTTGTTACTTCATGTTCTAGCAGCATGATTTTCAAATGATTGACTTTTACTTTATTACAGCAATGACAAAACTCACCAGATTTTTAATAAATCTTAAAAAAAAAAAAAATACAAGAGCTATATTTAACAAGAAAAATATTTATTATATACATTAGAAAGTTAAAATACAAAGTATCTCTACATTCAGCTATTCAGATGAAATTGAAGATAAGAAATATAAATATAAACATTTCACACACAACAGCACAAAATTCACATAACTTCCATTTCCATACTATGATTGCTTTCTTGAAATATTTGTTTTAAAGGTCCATTGCTATCATCAGGGTTTTCCATCTGCTTTTCGGAAGATGTTGAGGGAGCTGATAAACTGTCAACACCAGGATTATCATCCCAATCAATTTTAAAGCGTGTCACTCTTGGAGATGTTGCCAAAATGTTTCTCTGAAGCTGAAAGAATTAAGAGTTCAGATTTACAGCATTACATGGTTGATATTAAACAATAGCAAATTTTATGTCCAGAAGTAAAACATACATAATATAAATGGAAAATGAAAAAAACTTATTTTCCATTTTCAATATTCTTTCAAACAGTGAATAAAATTATACACATTCATTCATTAAAATTCCTTTGAAACAATAAAACTATTTGATTAAAATTAGTTAAATCTTTCATTTAGTTTAGTCTTTAACAGAGGAAACTTTAAAGTATTCTTATAAAATCAATATTAAATGTATATTTTTTTAGGATGGGAGTGAGAATTCAACATGATTTTTGAGCCATTGATTTATCATTTTATTTCAACTCTAAATGAAGAATTTAGCATCTCGAAAAATATGTAATTTTTACCAACTTCTATTCACTAGCATGATAGTTACCAAATAACATTTTTTCAAATTAAGTATTTGATAATTTTGGGAGAAAATTTATAATACAGAATGTATAAATGTTTATACTAGCAGAAGCAAATAAAGGTACAAATTAAAAAATAATATTTTACAATGTTTCACACACACACATTTGTCATCTTATAAAAAATGCAATATTTTCTCTACATATAACATTTTAATAATAGGACAGTAACTTTTTCATAAGATTTATATGCAATTTTTTCTAGAAGGAAAATGAATCTTAATTACACATATTTAGCAGAAATGTTTTGGTAAGACACTAAGATATGCATGAAAATTCATTTTAAACTGAAAGACAAATGACAGGGTCATTGATAAATATAGATCTAGCACTTTTGCAAAGGAAAAATATATTGCATTTCAATTTAAATATGGAAAAAAGTAAAAAATATAAAAAAAAGTTCAAAAGATAATTATTTAAGAACATTATTAACAGGTTTTATTGTTGAATAATCTAGAAGAAAAGTAATACAACTGACCTTATCAAACTGTGGTGTGGCTGGTGGATTCTCTCTCATTTCTGCATCTGCATATTCATTGTTCACATAGTAGCCAACACGAATAAATTCTTTGGACCTGTATGAGCATGTTAAAAGTACAACAGTAACACCCACAGCATCTTGGACTGGAATTTTTTGGGGATCTGGTGGATCAGCCTTTGAAATAGAAAATAAAAGAATTTAAAAACCTATAAAAGTATAAGATTTTGTACATAAATGTCTTAATGAAGTTAAAAAGAATTTTTAATGGCATAAAAAACTACACTTTAAAAGGATCATCTTTTAATATTAAGTACTATTGAAATAACTATTTTATTTCAAGCCCCCCCTCCTCAATTCATATTTCCTTGTTATATAACTTTATTTCAATGATGATATTTCTAAAACATGTTTATCACAAAAACGCTTTAAAAACACTAATTAACAATACATATATACAATTTACAGAATTTTGCTTCAATACAAAACAAGTATTTGCAAGTTAAATTTAAAAGATGTACACGAATTGTCCATTAAAATGTTTTGATGTTGTTACTTATGCATGAAGAATAATATGAATCATGAAGTGAAACTTTATTTTACATACAATATTTGACATAGTGAATTACATTGCTCCAGACATAAAGAAAAGCAAAAGATAACAGATTTCAAATAATCTTGTTATACCTTCTTGGAGTCTAGAGTTAAATTATTATGTACTTTCATTACTTAATGTGTTATTTCTATTCTTTACAAAAATTATATGAAAGCCTCTTCTTCATAAGAAAATTATACAAACTACCAAGATCAGTGTCTATTAGCAAATAATTTACAGATATATTTTTGGCTAGCTTAAGTATAATTTATAAACCAGTATGCTAATAAATTTGTATTTAAATTTAAAATAGCATATATTTTTTTATAAAATACAATGACCAAACTTTTTTAATCTTAATAATCCCTTCCATAAGTAAAAGTATATTGAAAAAGAAAAAAAAATCATAAATACCTGAAATACAAACATGTGTCGCCCTTCGGGGACAGGTCCAACGAAAACACTATCTAACACTTGATCATGATCTTCACTTTCAGCTGAACCAACATAAATAATTTTCCACTCAAGATCTAAAACAGAATTGAGAATAAAAAATGCATTATCCATAACTATAAACTTCAAATCAATGACCTCCAATCAACAATATTGCTATTTTTTTACAACATTAGTTTCTACTATTTTCAATACTGAATAACAGACAACTAGAATTCAAGGCAATTTATTTCACAAATTATTAATTATGCTTTTTGTAAAATAAAAATTACAGTAAGCATATAGTTGTATAGTAACACATAAATTGTCAACTTCAAACACTTTCCCACATTCTTCAATGAACTCGTCTGGGTGACATGGAGGGCACGTGATTAAGAGAATGCAAGGTTTTTAACTGCTGCTGGAGATGACAAGGAATCATTCTTGCACTTACTTTAGCAAGTGATGGAAAATGCTGCTGATATTGGCAAATTTTGTAGAAGGAAGATTGTAATGTCCCGAAAACTCTGAATGATCATCTCCAAAACAGCACAACTCGTAGATTGTTTAGGATCTGCCATTTTTACTATTCATATAAGTGGATAAATGACGGTAGAACCAACAGTAGACACCAAGCGGTTGGACACCCATGTATCCTCAAAGAAAAAGGATGCCTGAAAACTGTCCTGCTTGATAAAGTAAAATTGATGCCATGCAATGACTCAGTTGACAGCCTAATACAATGTGGATCCAAGATTAATTGTTTCGGAACACTGTTGGATACGAGACTGCACACCAGACATTTAACTCATGTGCCTCCATTGGCCATGCTTCATTGTCAATCACGACTACATGGATTCAGGAACATCAAGGCCGGGATATGGATACGTGAAAAAGTTGTCAGGGTGGTTGAATCACAATTTCTCATTCATCACTTCCATGGTTGTGTTAGGGTATGCAGTCTTCTAGGCGAACAGTTGCTCCCTACATGTACAGCAGATCATACGCAGGGAAGTGGTGACAAAATTATGATTTGGGAGACGTTCCATGGAGGTTTGAGACCCTTAGTTGTAATAGAATAGAACATGTAAGCTGCAGACTACCTGAGCATAATTATGGATCAATTGCACCCTTGGCATCCATTTTCCCCTACTAGAAATAGAACCTTCCAGCAGGATAAAACCCCACGTCACAAGGTTAAAATTGTATTAGAGTGGCTTCAGGAACAATGAATTCCAATTAATGTCCTAGCCCCCTAAGTCACTGGATCTTAATTCGATAGAGCACATTTGAGCTTTCATAAAGGGATACAGCTAAGATCAAACACATCAATGTCAGAATATATGTGATTGCTGCTTAGACATTTAGTACAAGCTGCCTTTAGTCAGCATTTAGATTTGAACTAGAGTAAATCTATGTCACACCTACATAAAGAAAACTCATTCATCCCAATTTTGAATACAGTTACAGCATTTGGGCTGCCTGAATAACTTAATTCGGTAAAATCCTAGGAAAGCCCACACCCTTGGCAACAAACCGAAATAAGCGCCAAGCGAACCCGACAATGGCGGCAAGGGAATATAGCAGGATAAGGTGGATACGTAATGAAAATATATATAAAAACAGCACTTACTTTCTTACTGCCGATCTTTTTCGAGTGGAGGGTACAGCGAAACAGATTTTAAAAAAGCCTTAAAGGTCTCATTGCTAAGCAAATGATCGTGTGAGTGCCGCCATATTTATTCTGCGAGGTAATGGTCGTACATTCATTCAGCGTGGCTGGTACAATTTTGAAGAAAGCATTTTACTGCCAACCATGTTACATCATGCCGATCATTACATTTAGGACATTCATAACTCGAAGCAATCAATCCTTCCATCATACACCATTCAATCAATTCTTTACTTTTCGCATTCAACAAAGTAAAAAATTCTAAAGTATATTCCCTCACACATGCAGCCAGCCCGGAGCCCAACAACAAAATGAAATTCGAAATGCACGCCCACAAAATACGAAATAGTTAGGGTTGCCATATGCAGTGTTTAAAAGTAGGGTTACCAAGATGGCGCAATTATCGTCAACCAAAGTAATTCAAGCCTAGGGTGTGGGCTCTCCTAGGAGTGAACCGGAGAAACTCTTTAAGACCAAGATAACACTGGAAATTTAAAATGTAGAAAATTGATCGAAATTTCTAAACTCCTGTGTGGTTTTTTAATTATTTTTTATATCTTTGTCTTTAACACTAAATTAGAAGCATTCAAGAAACGCTCCTTCACAATTTCTGCATCAGTAAATGGTTTAATATAATTACTAATAATATAACAAATGTCATAGGATGTCTTTGTTACTGCTGTTATATTACCACTGACAAAACACTTTATCGCTGTTGTGAAGATTATTCAAGAAAGCCTATTTATCACCTCTTGAAAGAGATCTTCGAGGAAAAGTGTCAATGAACGATTCCTGTTTTATTGGCATTTTTTAAATACAGCACTTTCATGACAAATCAAACAATTATTGATCCATGTTTGTTTTTCACTACTGAAGAGACACCCTCACAATCCTCTTGAAACGGAATATTTTCTTTGAATATTTTTCGCTTGGGAGATATGAAAGATAGTTAAAAATTAGTTCCACCCATAAAATTGTAGCCACTCTACTGTTGTCTGTTACCGTAACCATTGCAAATAGAAAAAATATCAATTCGTACCCGTATCGACATTGGTAGAAAAATGAAAAATTGATGTATTTGATTTCTTGACAATAATTTCAACAAATCTTTAATACAATGCTCTTAAATAAATAAACTTCGCAGAGCAATGGGCCATGACCAGGCCACTTAAAAAGGCTTGGTGGGCCACATGTGGCCCACAGGTTGAGTATCGCTGGTTTAAACCATCTTCATCGGTTTATTGTGCTAATGTTTTTTATTTATTTATGGTGATGTATATGTATAACTTAATTATCAATAGATACTTTAAGTGCATGTGTTTTACTTAAATATAATATTCAATTCTATATTTTCACCACCTATATTTGTTGACATGCTAATTGTTTCGAACTTCACAATTTATTATTAATTTCCCTTTACAAGAGAGGGTGCTGTATGCCCAAGAGAGAGACTGAAAAACTCCCGCGCTGTATTCGTTTTCGATATGTAGTCTTGTGCGTATTATTATTCGTGTTTGATGTATTAATATAATGTTTTTCTTCTAAGTTCCGCTTGTTTCTTTGGTCGGTGTGCCTGAGTTTCACTTATTAGATTTATTACAGCAGATGAAGAATATTAAAGCAGTAGTTCATCCAGGCAAAACGAGGTAAGCAAAGTTTTGAATTTAATGATTAGAATTTGCTTTACCTTGTTACTAGTAGATTATATTTCACACTAATACAGAAGGATCATGCAAAAGATTGTGCTTTTACAAATGCAAGGAAACAATAAAAGCATTTGTGAATACATTTTAATTTTGAAAAATTAGTTAAGGATATTATGTATAAGAGTACTCAAAAGACTCCTCACTGAATAAACTAAAAAAAAATAGGTTTGATATCCACATGCAATAAAAAAATTTGTATTTACATATTATCATAACAATCGCTGGTTGTCCTAGGAGAGCCCACACACCCTTGGAGCGAATTATTTTGGTTGGAGATATTTGCGCTATCTTGGTAACCCTACTTTGATACATTATATATCGTAAACATAACTATTTCTGGGATTTTCGTATTTTGTCAGCGGGCATTTCGAATTGTGTCATTTTGTTGTTGGGCACAGGGCTGGAAGTATGGCATACGTGAGTGAATATACCTTTGAATTTTTTACTTTGCTGAATGCAAAATGTAAGAAAAAATTGATTGAATTGTGTATGAAGGAAGGATTGATTGCTTCGAACTATGAATGTTCTAAATGTAATGAGCGAATGGGATTATACGAACGAAAGAATGCTATTTTGGATGAATTTGAACGGAGATTTTGAATGGGTATGTTCGACCATTACCTCGCAGAATATTTATGGCCGTGCTCCCACGGTCATTCGCTTAGCAATGAGGCCTTCAAGGTTTTTTGGTAAAATCCTAGGAGGACCCACTGGTGTTTTTGGTGCCAAAAATTTTTCGCCAAATTGAAGGTTTTCAAAAAGGCAATGACGAAAAACCTTTGGGAAGTGTATGTGTCAGCGGGGGATGAAATGGGCGAAGAGCAACGATTGGTTTCTGAAAGTGAGGGGAGGGTACGAAAAGTTAAAAAATCATGAAATGAACGGTGATTGATGAATGACTTCCATTGAAAACCGTTGGTAGTATATGTTTTACATTAAAAAAAAAAAAAAGGAAAAATATGCCTTTTGCAAAAGATAAAAAAAGGAAAAAAATGCAATTAATCATTTTGAAAGAGATTTAAACGGAGAAATCAATGAAATTCATTTAAAAAAAGCACTCTAAAACCAGTACATGATTTATTTAAAAAAAGGATGAAATGAGCGTTTCGCAAAGATGAAATCGAATAAATACATTCAATTAATCATTATAAAAAGATAAAAACGGAGAAAGCAATGAAATTCATTTTAAAAAAGCATTCTAAAACAAGTGTGTAGAACATGATTTACATTTTTAAAAAAGGACGAAAGGGGCGTTTCGCAAAGATAAAATCGAAGAAATACATGAAATCAATCATTTTAAAAAATTTTAAAAGGCACTTACCTTACGCTTGCATTTCGTCATGTTCCGTTGGTAGATACACCTTTGCGATGGATGCAAGGAATTCATGAAAGTCATTCACCACGAACGCATTCATGCTCTTGCCAAACCAATATCTGGTCAAACGCAAGATAACAGTTATAGCAAGTTTGCTTTCGCTAAACCAAGTGCCCTTTCTCACACTCCGAACGATGTCGTGCGGATTATCTTTCGACTGGCTGCGGCAACGCCATTCGTAGCCGTCAACCGTTCCCTTTCGCTTTTGCAAACGCATTTCTTTTTTACACCTCGGACATTCATAACGAGAAGCAATTAAATTAGCTTTCATACACCATTCTAACGTCTCTTTCTTCCCCTTTGTGCCCAGGAGCACAAAGAAACCTGTCGTAGCCTCACTTTCAAGTAATTTCCTTTCACAAGCCAAGTCAGGTGTCAAAAAGACGTTTTTTCGGAAAAGGCAAAAAACGTTGCACTTTTCTTAGGGTTGCCATTTTTTTCGGTGATTTGAAAATCCAAATTTTTGGATGAAATGGAAGGGTTACCATATTGTAACCTTTATCGCTCAAAATTTGGCGACCAAAAGTGGGTCCTAGGATTCAACCGTTTTTTTTAAAAATCTGCTGTCACGTTGTACCCTCCATTAGGAAAAGATCAGCAGAAAGAAAGTAAGTAAGTACTGTTTATAATTTCATCTTAAATACATCTGATTAATTTCTATATTGTTCACATATATTTTCATTTCGCATCCACCGGTAAACTCCTAGGAGAGCCCCCACCCTTGGCGCCAAACCGGAAAAAGCGCCAAGCGAAAACGAAATGGCGCCATGCAAACCCGACAACGGTGACAAGTAAATATAGCAGTATAAGATAGATGCGCAATGAAAATACATGTAAACAATACAGAAATTTAACATTTAAGATAAAAAATATAACATCACTTACTTTCTTATTGTTGATCCTTCCCAAGTGGAGGGTAAAGTGTAACAACTGCTTTTAAAAAATTCTGGAAAGTTTCGTCGCTGAGTGAGTGATCGCGAGAGCGCCGCCATAAATACTCAGCGAGGTAATGGTCGAACATGCCTTCCGCGTGGCTGGTGTGATTATGGAGAAAACGTTTTATTGCCGATTAACTTACTATTGGAAAACCACGAATTCTTTCTTATACTTCTGCAAACATCATGCGTATTCACACCTTTTTTTCGACATCTCCATTCAAATCCATCCAAAACAACACTCTTTCGTTCATTTAATCCCATTTGTTCATTACATTTAGGACATTCATAACTTGAAGCAATTAATCCTTCTTTCATACACCATTCAATCAATTCTTTCTTGCCTCTAGCATTCAATAACGTAAAAAATTCTAACGTGTATTCACTTACAAGCGCAGCCATACTTCCAACCCGGTGCCCAACAACAAAATGAAATTTGAAATGCGCGCCCACAAATGACAAAAATTCTAGAAAAAGTTAGGGTTGCCATATGTTGTATTTAAAAGCAAGGTTACCACGACGGCGCAATTATCGCCAACCAAAGTAATTCGCGCCAAGGGTGGGGGCTCTCCTAGGAGTGAACCCATCCACCTTGTCCCACTATATTCCCTTGCCGCCAATGTTGGTTTCGTTTGGCGCCATCTCGTTCTGGCTCGGCATTTTTTCACTATGTCGCCAAGGGTGCGGGCTCAATGTCATCAATAGGTTGCGATAATACACAAGTTCCTAAAAAGTATACTGAAACAAGTTTTAGATAAAGCTGTATAAATATTAATCATTAAAAATAAAAAAATATTACAATTAAGTGTAAGAAGGCATAAATGATTTAGAACTGAAAGTATATAATTTAAAGCTTGACAATAAACAGACAAAGTATACACTCAAGGAGGGAGGAAAGTAACTTTTCATTGCACAAATTACAAGGGAGAGAGGACCTCATCCAGTAATACTGAATGCAAGAAAAATTACAAAGATAAAAGAAAAGTATTTAAAAATATAGTTTTAATCAATATTAAAAATTACGGTTGAATCCTAGGAGGACCCACTTTTGGTCGCCAAATTTTTTGTCGCCAGATTTTGAGCGATAAAGGTTACAATATGGTAACCCTTCCATTTCATCAAAAAATTTGGATTTTCAAATCACCGAAAAAAATGGCAACCCTAAAAAAAGTTCAACATTTTTCGCCTTTTCCGAAAAAACGTCATTTTGACATTTGACTTCGCTGGAGAAGGTTTGCTCTCCACTGGTTGTTGTTAAGAATGGCCTGTGAAAGGAAATTACTTGAAAGTGAGGCTACGATAGGTTTCTTTGTGCTCCTGGGCACATAGGGGAAGAAAGAGACGTTAGAATGGTGTATGAAAGCGAATTTAATTGCTTCTCGTTATGAATGTTCGAGGTGTAAAAAATATGCGTTTGCAAAAGCGAACGGTTGACGGCTACGAATGGCGTTGCCGCAACCAGTCGAAAGATAATCGCCCGCGACTTTGTTCGGGAGTGTGAGAAAGGGCACTTGGTTTCACACCTAAAGCAAACTTGCTATAACTATTATCTTGCGTTTGATGAGATATTGGTTTGGCAAGAGCATGAATGAGTTCGTGATGAATGACTTGAAAGTTAATAAGAATATGACAAAGTTAATAAGACATGTGGCGGCGATCTTACGATCACAAGTTGGTGAATGAGAATTTTCATAAATTCCTTGCATCCATAAAGGGTGTATCCACCAACAGATTTTGACGAAATGCTAAGCGTAAGAAAGAATTTTTAACATTTTTTAAAATTGATTTCATGTATTTCTTCGATTTTATCTTTGCGAAACGTAATGAGCAAATGGGATTAAAAATGTAAATCATGTTGTTACACACTGGTTTTAGAATAGATTTTTAAAATGAATTTCATTGCTTTCTCCGTTTTTCTTTATATAATGATTTATTTAATGTATTTATTGGTTTCATCTTTTGGAAACGCCCATTTCATCCCCTCCGCTGACGCATGCGCTTATGGTAAGAGTTTTTCGTCATTTCGCCTTTTTGAAAACCTTCAATTTGGCGCTTTTTGGCGCCAAAAACAGCAGTGGGTCCTCCTAGATTTTGGCATATTCGACCATTACCTCGCTGAGTATTTATGGCGGTTAGATCACTCACTCATGAAGAATGGACTTTCTACAATTTTTTAAAAGCAGTTATTACACTTTACCCTCCACTTGGGAAGGATCAACAATAAGAAAGTAAGTGCTGTTATATTTTTTATCTTAAATGTTAAATTTCTGTATTGTTTACATATATTTTCATTGCGCATCCATCTTATACTGCTATATTTACTTGTCACCGTTGTCGGGTTTGCTTGGCGCCATTTCGTTTTCACTTGGCGTTTTTTCCGGTTTGGCGCCAAGGGTGGGGCTCTCCTAGGAGTTTACCGCACTTGGTTTAGCGAAAGCAAACTTGCTATAACTATTATCTTGCGTTTGACGAGATATTGGTTTGGCAAGAGCATGAATGCGTTCGTGGTGAAGGACTTGAAAGTTAATAAGAATATGACAAAGTTAATAAGACATGTGGCGGCGATCTAACGATCACAAGTTGGTTAATGAGAATTTTCATAAATTCCTTGCATCCATCGCAAGGGTGTATCCACCAACAGATCATGACGAAATGCAAGCATAAGGTAAGTGCTTTTAACATTTTTTTAAAATGATTGATTTCATGTATTTCTTCGATTTTATCTTTGCGAAACGCCCCTTTCGTCCTTTTTTAAAAATGTAAATCATGTTGTACACACTGGTTTTAGAATGCTTTTTTAAAATTAATTTCATTACTTTCTCCGTTTTTTTTCTTTATATAATGATTAATTTAATGTATTTATTCGATTTCATCTTTGCGAAACGCCCATTTCATCTCCCCTTCTCCCCTCCACTGACGCATGAGCTTCCCAAGAGTTTTTTGTCATTGACGCCTTTTTGAAAACCTTCAATTTGGCGCTTTTTGGCGAAAAATTTTTGGCGCCAAAAACAGCATTCCTAGGATTTTACCAAAATTACTAAGCAATGTAACAGAATACCATTTTGCAAATAACATCACATTTTTAACATAACGCATTTCAAAATATTATATTGAAGCGATTTCAAGGAAAGTTTGAATAACCGTAAATCCAAGCGTGAAAGGATCTAGGGGATTTAGACTATATTCCTGAAATTTTATAAATATTCTATGCATCTAATTCAATGTTTTTAATTTAATTAAATAATTAATTGGAATGTATTATTTTCTTATGAGGTGGAAAGGTAGCAAGGATTTGGTGAAATTCCTATCAAAATGTCTTAAAAATAAAGGAAAGCCCCACAAACTTGTAGAATCTCTCAAACATCCTAAGTTCAATTAAGGTTTATTCCTCTCAGCTATTGAAAAAGTTTGCTCTCAGCTTTCTAAGACCAGATGATTTTTCTCAGTTTAAAAAAGAAAGATTTCTGCCAAGTCAAGCAAGTTCAGTCTTCCAACCAACTTAATTTTTTGGTACAATTTCATTTTAGCGGTCATAACATTACTTCTGAATTCTTCGAAACGTACGAAAATATCAAACTTTTTGCAAATATCATTAATTTAATTCTGGATTTATTTCAACACTTTGATAGCCTGAAAAGATAACATGCCTGAGGATACTGCTTTATCCGTGATATTGGGACACCCTACAAAAAGATAGGAGTCGACAAGAGTGTTAAGTATTCCAAAAGTAACTCCACATAGACCAGATTTCTCCATATTCTAGCATTGAAAATACAACTATAAATTATTTTTTTTAATATTTGTTAACAAGAGTAATTTCTGTAAGTAAAAAGTTTACCTTACATAAGGATAAGCAATTACTTAAAAGTAAACAAACTGAACCTGCAAGAATGTTCCAGCATTTCAAAAACAGAAATAAATTTACTGAAATTAAGCTAACAAACATGCTAGCAATAAAAACTATAATACTTGGCATATTCATTATAGAATGGTTCAATCTCTATCTTAAGAACAAATACACAGGTTAAAACCATATTAATATGAAATTCACAAAAGAAAATGACAATAATGTAAATACAAAGAAATTGTAAACAAGAAAACGCTTATGATAGACACAATACAATAATTTAAACAAATTAACTAAAAATAGGATGAGAATTATTTGAAGTACCTTCTTTTAAATCTTCTATACATTCAAATGTTACTTCAAACTGAAATGGGTTGAAAAAAGGTGAAGGATTATCAAGAACAACTACGTTGCATACATGAACTTTAGCCATTTGCCCTTCAGTGGTATTTCAGAGATAAAATATAAAACAAATCCTTCAAACTCAGCAGTTTAAACACTATTAAGCTAAAACTTTGAAAAATAAAATCACTATTCAAAATTTAAAACTCTTTATGCCACGACAATTACCACACTAATACCGCTTAGAAAACTGGCGGGAATAACATAACGGACAAAGTTGCCAAATTGGTAAAGTAAAATGATGTTTTGTATTACTAAAGATATGTAACGGAGATAGAGAAAAATCATCTTTGCTAACAACTATAAAAATATGATGAATTTTTATTCTTTATTTTATTTTTATACTCTACAAAAATAATCATAACTAGAACTGTAAAATACTTTTTCTTAAACTTATCTTGGGTCTTTGGTATTATTTCAGAGCTTTGGTGATATTGCACTAAGGGACAGACCAAGAGATACGTAGTTTTCTGGTACAGATCCAGATGAATAGTTATTTTTCCCCAATAGACTCATCAATGTTTAAATAAATTTGTTTGTGAAAGATTTTTTAGTTTCTTAAAAATCATCTGATACAAAATTATAATTCTCTATCAGAATTCGAAAGTAAACGTAAAAGCTGCATACTAATCACTGAAATATCAAGGCGACCACTTGGATTATAGATTTCAATTTTGATTCGGTTAATCTGGCATTAAAATTGTTATCAGGTGACATAATATGTAATGTAAACATGGCGGTGTCATTTCAGGTTAGTTACATATTTCAAATTCTTTAATAAATTAGTTAAATATATCACAGCGTTCTTTATAACGCTTGAAATTTATTTACAGAAAATTTGAAGAGGTTTATAGTTTGGAAATATAATTACATTATGTTCCTTATTGCGAATACAATAAACTAGATCACAAACAATATTTTGAAAGTTATGATACGTATGGTTGAGAACTAAAGTTTATTGAATTTGATAGATGTTACTTTGTTAACTTCCTTGTTTTATATTTATTCATTTCCCCCTAGTAACAAAAAAAACTGTAAATTATACTTCTATGAAAGATGAATTAATGTGTAAAATGAATAGTACTTAAATTTCAAATTATTTCCACTGTGAATAAGATTTCAAAGTAAAAATAGATAAAAAATAAACGGAGAACTTTATAATTTTTTGAATTCGTATTTATATGCTTCTCAGTATCATATTTAAAAATTTACTGAAATAAATATTTTTTACTTAAGATATTGGATATTTTTTTATGAAATTAAATGTTTTATTGTAAAATCATTGACACAAAATTTAGTTGTGACGGAAGAAAGCAAATGTGTGTTTGTATTTGAAAGACTTCTATTATAGTTACCGTAGCATAAAAGTTATGTAAAGTTTCTAAAAAAAAATAATTAAACTGATCTATTTGAAGTTAGATTGTATTAAATACTTTAAATATAAGCTTAATTTTTCTGCTCCATAACTTTAAAAACGATGGTATTTTGCATTGGAAGTCTGTCTTTTTATAGGTACGAGCACTGTATGATTTTGATGCTCAAGATGGAACAGGTGAATTAAGTATTGCTGCTAATGAAATTCTAACTGTCACAAATCAAGTGAGTGTTTGAAATTAAAGTATAAAGAAAAATATACTTCAATCATTTTTGAAGTTTTCTTGCATTTCAATTATTGGAGTGACTAAGCTATTTATGTAGCACTGTCTTCAATAACTGCTGTGTATGGTATTTGAAATGGAAAAAAGGAGTGAATTTTAACAAATTGGTTGCCTATTGTTTCTGCCAGTATATCTATTTGTTGATACCTATTTAATGTATTCCTATTGTAAATTTCTAAATAAATGATTATTTAGGCTTCAGTTAAGAATAAATCCCTTTTTTTTTAAATTACATATGCATATTTTTTAAAGATATCTGTTGTAAGCATAAACATTGTAGTTGAGTGTTTGCAGATGTGGTTGATGTATATAGGAAGCATATTTTGCATGAAGTATTTTGTCTTTGTTTTGAGAATAAAATATCTTTAGTTATAAGATTTTTAAAGCATTTTCTGACAATTTTTTTTGTATAATTACAATTATATAATAATTATTATTTAAAAAAATATTGCATTTTATTATTATCCATTTCATATAAAGTGAATTTAAAAATTGTGATGTATATTACTATAAGTATTGTAAGCTGGCTCTACAGCCAGTCTGAAAAGAAATCCTACACATTTTATAAATATTAAATTGATTACATTGTGGATGATATATATATATTGATCTTGCTCACTCTTCATACACATAAATCAGATTAGTTAAAGTATGTTACAGGTTCTTTATTGTTATTAAAAAAGTGTAGAAAAATCTTTTCTTGAACAATTTTGTTAGTAAACCTGTTTTCTTAATTTAAATAATTTTTTTTTAAATTATTTATTATTTTTAAATAAATTTTCTTAATTTAAATAGCTAATTTTTTAAATAATTTAATTTTTCTTAATTCTTAATAAACCTGTTTTTCTTAACCACTTTTGTGCTTGAAATTTTAAATTAATTTTACACACTTTTTAAAATGCCATTTATCAATTTTTTTATACTGAAGTTGAAATCATAATGTATTAAAATATTCTTTCCACTGAAAATAATGAATTGTCAATCACATGTACAAATATGTTTCTATAAATTATATATGTAAAAATTCATTTGAATAAAATTATTTAATATGCTTAAAAACTAATCTCTGGTTTTTTAAAAAAAATTTTCCAAAGTATTCTACACTCACTGAGTTAAATAAAAACAAGGTATTATTCATTGTGATAGGAAATTTTTTATATAAATCAGAAAGAGGTATTAGTTATCTGGATTTCTTAACATCTTTGGAATGTCATTGATTGTTATTAGAATGATTAATTATAACTCTTTCAAAAATGCTCTTAAACTTGTCAAATAAAGATTAAGTGTATACATATGTTTTTATCCCTATTAGAACTGAAATTCATGGAAAGAATATGGGAAAAATAGGTACTTGGGTATTATCATCACTAGAGCCAAAATTACACTACAAGAATAGTTTTTCTTCAGATGAGACACATAAGAATCTGTTTTACTATCATGTCGTGGTTTGCATAGCGCAAATTTTGCTGCGGTGATGCTAATATGTAAATACCAAAAAATATTTTATTTATTAATAAAAAATTAATGTCTTTACAAAGACCAATGAATTAGCACTGTTTTTAGTGTTAAACCACTCACATTGTAGAAGGTTAGGATTTGCATACATTATTGAATCGTATGTAAATTCAGGCATAGAAGTTATACCAAGAATATTTATATTCATGAAGTGGTTACTTAATTGAACCCTAACAAAAAATAGAAATATTAATTAACTTCAGATGAAATCTTTTTGCAGCTATTTTGAAAGACTACTACCTTCAACTATAAGTTTACTTAGTATTTTTCCCTAAATCAATCTCATTGCTAGACTACTAATACCTTTTATTTATCACACTACTCGTATCTACTGACACTTCATATTGTTTTAGGGTATTCCTTCCCCCCACTATTTGTTTACATGATGTTTTCTTCATAAAAAGAAGCTCTTAATCAAACAACATCATAAAGAAACCCTAGGTGTTAGTTAACAGGAGAGAATCTGCTGCAAACCGTTAGTGAAATTTTTTTATGAATAAATGCTGTTTTGTTAGTGCTGTTTTTATAAATGCCTTGATGTACAGTTTTATGAGCTTTCAAACAGTAAATATTTCTTTTTATTTTCATAACATTTCTATTTGGTTTTCATTCATTGTGTTAATCGTCAAGCGTCTTGTATCATATTAAAAATTTCTGAATTAATATGAGGTGCTTTATTTCTTTGTTTTAAATCTATCTGAAAGATAAAAACTTCAGTGGTTATTTTACAACTAGTTATCACCATATTATTAGATGTCGATAATACATACATTATTTGTATTTAATAAATTTCACATTAAGATGAAGCATAATTTTTCTTTATTTAAAATCAAATAATTTTTTCAATCCATATTTCTTTTTTAAAGGATGTTGGAGAAGGCTGGTGGGAAGGCGTTAACAGTAGAGGACAGAAAGGACTTTTTCCTGCTGGATATGTTGAAGTAAATTTATTATAACTTAACATATATAATAGATTTAGCTTTGTATTATAGGTAAATGTAGGGAAAAGTTACCTTAAAACAATGCTTAACCTTATGATCTTAGTTCCCCAGACTAAGAGGTTGTTCATATATTACTGCAGCCTTTCGTGATCTCAATTGTCTTGTTATACTTCTATGTATTGTCTAGTTTTATGTTAGCTTTATAGTAATTTAATATATGATTATAATCCTCTTGCTTTCTAAGTAAATGAAATTCTTTGTTCTCTGCAGTTTGAGTTTTCTTAGACATTCATAATGAGGGGTAAATGTAGAAATGAATTGCTTAAATAAAAATTAAAAAAATTGCTTAAATATTTTTGTTGAGTTGCAAATCTTTGAACACCATGTGTAAATATTTTTTTTTTTCCTGATTCAGTACTGAATTCTAGATTATTTTAATTTTTTGACCTCCTGTTTAAATTACAAATCAATATAGCAATTACTACAATATTATGATTATATATTCTAATTATTGAAATTTTCTGTTCTTGATAAGTAAATTTATTTTTATTAGCTTTGACAATTGGGTAAATTAAAAGTTTTTGATATTACTCTTTTCATGTCCTCTGTTTGTTTTTTTAGAGAAATGTAATAAATTTTAGTATGGATTAATGTTTATGTGTGCATGTTATTAGACAGATGAATTTTTATTAAAATGACTATTATTATCAAACTAAAGCTCCTGAATGTGTTATAGCAAAATATTAGTATTTGCTTACAAAATGTATTTTGTCCTCATAATTTCTTTTCCATTTGCTTCTTATCAGGAATCTTAATATGATTAAAGTACAACAGTATTATTCATTATTTTCCATGCTGTATAAATTTTTATATAAATTATACTAATTTATATAATTTTATCTAAATTATTTTAATAAAATATACTTATCATGCTTCATTATAAATATAATAAATAGATTTAACATTATTATATGTATTTTTTTATTGTATATCTATACTCTTATCTTAATTTATAAATTGAACTATTTTATATATTCTATTACATTGTTTCACTGAAGAAATTTTTATGTAGAATTATATTTATTTTATTCTACATGAGAAAATTATTTTACCATTATAAATCAAACTTATTTGATCAAAATAAATTTAAAGATATGTAAAATAACATTTCTAAGAGTCATTTATGCACAATAGTGTAAAATGACACACATCTGTATATTGTCATCTTTCCCAGATGGTGTTTGACAAGCTGCTTTTTATCAGAAGCTTTTCTCTGATTTTTATTGAATACAATGCATTACTTTTATTTTTTTGGTCGCTGTAAGAAAGACTTAAAAGGATATTTTCCTCTTTCACATCATTTTCAAAGAAAAAGTGTAATAAAAATGTCTCCTAAAAATTTGATGAGAATTTTTGTTTCGTGTACATTTTTCCCTTAATATGACATTTATTTTGAAATGTTTTACTATATTTTTTTTATCTATCCTTAAACTGATCCTTTTTGCAGTCATGTTGAAAAATATGTGTTTTGTATTATCTTATTGTTATCAGCAAATAGCAGAAAATATAAAAATGTTTCCTCTTTTCTTTTTAAATTATTTTTAAAGAATTTCTATATTTTAGTGAACAGTATATTATTCAAGAAATTCATATGAATGAGTTTTTTACACATATTTTTTTTTATTTAAGTAAATATATTTATTATGAGATTAATAAGGTATTTTCAAAAATCAAACTAATCCTGAAATTATTTTATATTTCATAAAAAAAAAATTGATAACTGTTTAGAAGAAATTTTATATTAATCAATAGCATTTGTTTCAGTAAATATGTTTAAAATGTTACCAAATTTGAAACTTGTAATGAAGAAAAAAATGTGGAAGTATATCATCTAGAAAATCCACCTCTCTAATCCATATTGGAGTATATTAAAAGAGATTTATAATTATATTTAATTTAGTAATTATTAAGATGTCAAATGCTTGTTCCAGTAAAACCTTTTAATGCATTTATTTATATATGTAGCAACTATTTTATATCCAAGTTTTAACCAGAAACAATGAGATGATGATCAGTGATTATGAATAATATACCTGTATTGTTTTGTTTCTAATATTTTTTTCTAGTATTTCTAATTCAGATTATTGTATTTTTTTAAAGCACAAATCTTAACTGCATTTAGTATTTATCATAACCTTTTGTAACCTTGATTTCAGTGTAAATGATAAGATAATTTCTGTTTTCTCCTAACAACCAAGATTAAAGATTGATTAAAAGTATTGTTTCATTGGTGTTTCATTAACAAAGAAATAAAAAGGGATTGATAGGACTGAAAATCTAGCTTTTATCATATCATAGAAAAGTAATTTATTGTTGCTGTATATGCTCTTAAATTTACTTGTATGCCTTCTGTGCTCTGTGATTATACCTAATCATGAGTTTTGTTAAATATGATGAGGCTTGGGTAACAAATTTCTTTAAATATAGTTTGTTAAATAAATAAATATTTAATCCTAGTTGATATCATATATTTTTGTTTGTAAATATAACAATGCTACTATTTAAAACATGTCAGCATTTAATTTTAACAGATTTTTTAAAACTGTAATATTGATTTAAATTTTGTATATATTTTTAATTGGTGAAATTTTTTTTCCCAAGACAGTGTAAATAAGTGAATTATTTATTGATTGTATATCACATGTAATTGTAACTTCTAAACTTGTTTATAATGAAAGTGTATCAAATTACTAATTTGTTTTGAAATATTTCTTTGATTTTAATTTTCCTTAAAATCTGGTTAAATTATGCAATGGATGTTAATTTGAAGAAATTAATTTTTTGAGTATTTTTTTAAAGTACTTTATTATAAAACTCAAGAACATATTGCATTTATGTCTGTTTTATTGCTAGGAGGAGAAATGAAACATACACAAATTTAATACAATTATTTTCTACTTGAGGTTTTGTACTAGTTTATTTTTAACAAATTTGCATCTTTGATTTATTTTTTTTAATTACTATGCTGGAAAACAGATTATTGCTTAATCAATTTTCACTTATAATTCATTTCTATATTAATAGCATACCCATATATTTATTTTTAAATTGTCACTCAATAAAAATTTTGATTTTTTTTTTCATATGTAAACTAGAATTTAAGTATGAAAGAATTTTCAAATATATCTAATAAGATATCTATATAGTTGCAACTTTCTGTAAATCTAGCATTAACTGTATGTATTATCCTTATTTCCATATTAGATTCCTTATTTTATGTAACATACAAAAACAAATTATAAAATGTATCATAATTTCTATTAAAATATGTTAAAAAATAATGGTTTTAGTGTTAGAGGAGGACCGAATGTTCTATTCTTAATATATGTTAATTTATGAATTGCATAAGTATTACCCATTAATTACATAGTCATATAATTAATTTACAGGCTACAAACAGCCCACCTCCTCCTGCAATGCCTCCACCTCCACCACCTGCTGATGCTCAAATAACTGCTTATACAGAAGCTGTTCTCCCTGGTGTGGATGCTGTCGATGATTGGGACGATGACTGGGATGATGATGATTCTGTATATAGCCAGGTTTTATTCTCATAATGAATTTAGAAGTTCTAAACTATTTTAATCATTTCAATCAATCATTAAGATTAAAACTAATGAGTAATTGAAAAGAAATATTAAAATATGGAATATTTCTGCAACTTCTGTGATTGCAACACAGTATTATTAAAAAAATTTCTGCAGCCTATTTTTTTAAATCTAATTTTTAAGAGATTTTAAATTTGTAACTCTCTTGTTTCCCCCATGCACACTTTTTTAATTGTAAGCAGTGATGTTAAGTTTTAATATTTAAAGTAATCTGCCACTTTATCCGAGTTACTGAGGGTAAACAATAATTAATTTGCATGGTAGAGGGTATGCATTTGTTGTTCATTACCTTTTTTGTCAAAAGGAAAATCATTAGAATTATGTAAAATAAAGAAAAACAAGTATATATTTCATCAACAGTTTTAATATAAATTTTTCTTATAGTGACTGTTTTTTTTGTGTGTCAATTAAAGGAAATTACAATTTTGTGTTTTGATTATTTATCAATATCATTTTGTCATGGAGAACCTTGACAAAGGTTTATCCTTATCAGTAACCATAAGGAGGAAAGCTGTCAGGCTCTTGATAAATATTATAACAAAGAAAATTGACACCTCCTGAATGATTTAAAAAAAGAATTATTTATTTTGAATAAATTGAAAATAATAATTTTTTTTCTTATTTGTGTTAATTACAACAGGATTGCTTTGTATTATAGGATTTTTAATAAAATATTGTTAAATTAACTCAATTTATGGAAAATAATATTTTTTTAATTACTTGATGCAACAATTTTTATTTATATCTTTTGAAGGTGCTTTTTGACATGTCAATATTCATCATATTATTTAATAGAAGAGAGTTTATTTTAAATTACTTTTTAAAAAGAAAAGTAGATATTCTTAAATATTCATACATTTTTTTTATCATACCTATTTATTCCTTGTCTCGCATTGCTGCATTTTAATGGATTTTTCGGTACTAATTTTGTAAAGAAAATATAACTCAGGTTAGTAATAAAAATGCATATTGACTTTTTACATATTAGTGAAATTTAATTGATGTAGAATTTGATGTTTTGTGGTATTTCATCCTTAAAGCTAGTACATTAATTAAAATTTTTACAGGATCACACTGGGGTTCAAGGTCAGGTTTCCAATACTTCTTTAGTTGTTTCCAGAGATCCAAAGGATTCACAGAGAGCAGTGGAAGCTAGAGGAACTTTAAAAAAAAGCTTTAATAGGTAATGTTGTTGTGGATCTATTGCAAAAAATTGTTTTATTATTGTTTACTTTTGAGAAGCATGTTATTTTTAGAAATTTCAGTGAAAAATAAATAGTGTTAGTTATATTCTTTTATAAAAGCTTCATAAATCCTTGACATAAAAAATAACTTACTTGTTGGATTTATGTTTAAAAAATGCATTTCCATTGTAAAAAAAATCTTAAACGTGTGTTTCATTTTGTATAACTAAATGGTCTTTATTTTTCAACTACCAATTAGTGACATAGATGTAATGATTCATTTAATAAAAATAAAGTAATATTTGTAGTGATTCTGGTATTAACATTACACCAGAAACTGGTAATTGTTTTAAGTTTTATTTCTTATAAATAGTCTTTGTTTTATTTTTGATATTAATATTCAAGTTAATTAAAGTCAAGTTTATTTTGTCAATTAAAATTTTAGAATAATTTAAATAGCACTTTCAAAAATTGTTTCTTGAGGTAAGTAAATTTTATATGTATATGATAGTTTGAGCAATAATCTAAAATAGAGTACCAAAAATTAAGATGTTAGACTTAATTTAAATTTTTTTTCTTAAGCTTAGTGACACACAACTTGCATCATATGGGGCAATTTCTTTTGCCTTTATTCCACCCCACTGCTATGTCTTAAACAAAGGCTCACTTTTACTAGGTTAAATCACAATTTCTCTAAAGTGTAAATTTTAACACAATAGGACAGTTTTTTGGGGGAAAAAACATTTATTATATAGTTTTAAAATTTTGTACACATATTAATATTATGAAAATAAATATTTTAGTGGGAGATTTGTAATGATCAAAAAGGTTTACTGGTTAGAATTTTCTTTATTTTGAAATTTTTCACGTCTACATATAAATTTTTTGACTAAGGATTTAATTAATTTTTTTTTTAAAAAATGCTCTCATTAAAATAACAATAGGAAATATAAATCCATATACAAATATTGGTGACTGTTGACCAATCCTTTTTTTTTTTAAGAAATGTTTCTTAAACTGGCATTAGTAATTTTTCTTGTTACAGAGATGGGAAAAATTTTGAATGAAGTTTTTTTCTATAATTTTAAAATTTGGTGATTTAATTGCGTGAAAATGAAATTTGTACTTAAGTAATACAAATTAATGGAATTGCAAAATGTAAGTTTTTATTCAGCAATATTGCTTGTAGTTCTAAGTGTTACATATGTTTTTTAGAATATGTACAGTAGTATGTTTTTTAGCTCATCTTTTAATTTCTTGGAGATAAAATTGAGTTTTTTCCTTTCATTTTGAAATGTGATTCATAAAATCCATATAAGTGAAATGTTCATTTATTTTTTAAAGCTTTGCAAAGCTTATTTTTATGTGTAAAATATAGATATAGACATTATAGTTAAGCAAATTTACTACTGTATTTAAATTGCTTATAAAAAATGTATATTAAAATACTTTTAATACTTCTCCAAAAAAAATCTTTAACTATTTCAAATTAAATGTGTTTTTTTACTGAAACTTGTTTAGTTAATTTGAAGTGTGCATTTTAAAAAAATATTTTCTTTTTGTTCAAATTTTAACTTCAAATATTGGTAAGTTAATCATATTAGTTTTATAATTTAAAAAAAATGTAATCGAAAACTTATTACAATGATAATTACAATTTATAGGTTTTCTACTTTTGTAAAATCGGGTGGCGAGGGGTACATATTGGGAGAGACAAAATTAACTGTTCCTACTGAGCAATGTGTTACTATTTTAGTAAGTATTTATTTATGTATATCTTTTTCCATTCTTTTTGTAGTGCTGTTATTAATATACAAAATTTGCAATTGGAAACATTATGTAATTGGTGCAAATTAGCTTCTCAGTTTACTTTTATCATGTAAAATGTTAAGTTAGCATTTTATATCATTAATGCATTAGATTTAATATGAAAATTTTAATCTGTGCATTAGTAACTGCTACAGTAATTTTAAATTTAGAATTGATGTATATATCAGCTTGAACTATTTATAAATTCATAATTTTTTCAGTTAAGAGCTCTAAAACAAAAGAAAAATTATTATAATTATGTTGGTATGTGTATGTTAATAATTAAGCATTTCATATTTTAAGTTTTACCCAAGTGCCAATAATAACGAGTACTAATTTTTCTATTTTAACTCTCTTTATTTTTTCATATACAAGTTTCATTTTATAATATCACCATTGATAATATTCAATGCATAGAACTTATGTACATTAAATCTGTTCAACTGAAATTTATCCTTTTATTTTTTTAATGAATATGTCTAATTCATGTAAAAAAAATATTTTCTTTCTCTTTTAGCACATAAATTAAACCTATCATTTTCTCTTTTTACATTTTCAGTGTATTTTTTTTTCTGAGCACTTTTTTATCATTTGGATTGAGGATGATTTTTTTAATCTTTTCCCAGGAAAATAATGGGGAAATAATGTGGTTGGAAAGTACTTCTCCTTATACTTGTTCTGTAGATTCACCAAACAAAAAGACTAAATTAAAAGGCTTAAAGAGCTTTATTGCATATCAGCTTATACCCTCTGTAAGTTGTATGAAATATATTTATTTTTTATAGCTAATTTCTATTTGGTATAAATGTTTCACATTGCTCTAAAACAGTGGTTCTTAAATTGTGAAACAGTTCCTCTGATGACTCCAAATGGTCATAAGGAGTTATATCAGCAGTTCTGAAGAATATTTATTTTTAACAAATCATTTTAAAAAAATGCCTTTAATAAATATTATTTCTAAATATTTGTAATTCTTGGGAAAGAAAATTCTGTGAGCCATCCAGATAGATCCAGAGATTTATTTATGGCATTGTTAAATATATGTTTTTATGTGAAATGTTATTTAATACTCTAATTGCAATAGTTATCCAGAATATTAACTATGAAAAGAAATATTTTCATAGATTTATGCTTGAATAGAATTTTTAGAAAAATTTACGCTAGTATTTAATTTAGGTAGTAGTGCACTGTATTTTTTCTATAATATTTAATTCTGTTTTTGTGCAATAGTTATGAATATATATATATATTGTTACAAATTTTGTATAAATAGTGTAAATATAATTTGTATTTGGATGTGTAAAGCATTTATATTACTCTGTTATATTTATTTTATGTTAAAATTGTAATATTTACTAGCAAACATCGTCCCTTTCGCAATAGTGGCGATTCAATGAAAACTTGGTGAAAAAAAAATCTTGGCGATAGAGCCAAGTTGGCATCATTTTTGGTGAGTTTGGGACCCTCTGGCTTCTTCTAGAAATTTCTCCACTAATTTCACGCTCTATGACGTGTGGCAATTTTCCTGGAAGTTTCCGCCGGGTTTATAAATAGAGCTCAGCTAGTTGCAACAGACAGTCTTGATTCAACCAGCGATTAGTGAGCATTGTTTTGATAATCGATTAGCTCGGCTGTGCTTGTGAATAATCTTTTACATACGTGTATTTTAAACACTTATAATTGTGTTTGATTGTTGTTGAAGGTGTCAAGACCTTCTGAGTTTTACTCTGTGAATATTGCTGCAGAATCCTGTGTTTCATGGATTGGATTTTCATCAATAAATTATCATTGCTCTTAAAAGACTGTTATTTTTCTTTGTGACTATTTTGTATAAAATCCTTGAACTCGAACCTATGTGACAGTATATATATTGCATTTGTGAAAGAATAGAAGACTGATTCCATTCTAAAGAAATCTTCAAAAATAATGTAATGAGCCATGAATTTTTATCAGTAATTGTTAGTGTTTCATCCTTCAGCTTGTCTTAAATGTTTTGAAATGTTCAATTTATGTTGTATGTTTTAAATGTCATGATTATACCTTAATCTAATAGTTATATTCCTGATTTAGTGGTGGAGGGCAGAAATCAAAATTGTGAGGGGATTTTCTTAGATCAAATGGCTTGGTGCATTATCTGTAGCCAAAATAACTTTAAATTTGAGACTCTTGATGTTTATATGGCATCTAACTTCTAGCATGAAACGTTTATTAAACCATTCAATAAATATATCTGCATATCTGTTGTCACTATTTTGATGAATAGTGTATTCTTCAAAGAATCTTTAATTGCTTTACTCGCAAAAGTTCAATGCCATACTTAAATTGATTAGATGGAGAGTTTTCATGAATTATAGCTGATATAGTGTTGTTTAGGGTCTTTGTTCCTTTGAGCAAGTACTTTTTCTCTTTGGTGTGTAATGTTGATAATATAGTTAAAGATGTCTGGCCTGTCCAAAATGGTTGTTCACTAATGAACTGGAGGTTTTAGCAACAGTTTATTGCCTTTATTATTTTCCTAGTCATCTTTTGTGATATTGCTTCAATTTCTTGGTGGATAGCAGCTTTTAGTTCTGTGGTTTCTTGTGGTCTATTCTTATAGTCATCACTTCAGATGCCTCCATAGAATATAATTGCTAACCATAAAATGTATTACCTTTTAATGAAATTAGATGCTTCAAAAAATTTCTTTTAGCAAATCTATTGCTATTCTGAGTGTGTAGGCTGTGGTATTATTTTGTTGGAGCCCCACAGTCCATTCCCCCATGTTCATTCAGTTTCGGCTGTATGAAGTTATGTAACATATCCACATAACAGAGAAGTTACCTTAACTGTTTTGACATTCTCCTTAAAAAAGGTATGAGTCTATTATCCTCCAAACTGTATTATAAACAGTAGCTCATTCACTGTGAAGAAGCTGATGGATTTCTGAGATTGTTCAGAGCCCAGTAGTGAAAGTTCTGTTTTATCACATTCCCTGATAGTGAAAGTAAGCTGAGCTTAATCACTTGAGATAAAAACATCGCACAGAAATTTTATAGAATAGACTCAGAAGATGCACTGTGGTTAACCCAATCATATTCATTAAGTCAACATTCCCTTCCATCTTAGAGCTCACATATTTAAAATTATTCTCAAAGCAAAAGACCCAAAATAAAGAAAAATGGTTAAAACTTCTGTTTCATAAATGGTATAAAGGCAAAAGACCAGGACTTTCTTTATCTCTTCCTTATGACAGACAGACCAACACTTGTCTATCCCAACTTGCCAGTGGGCACTTAAAGTTTCCTATTTGCCCTAAATGTGAGCTAGCACAGGCTTCACCTCAGCAATCTTAAACTGAACTGGGAAGATATCCATCATAGTCCACTTCTAGTATCGGACTTCATTAAAGTCAACAGCTTTAGTGAGCTAGTCTGACTTTGTGTGACTAGACAGGAGATTAGTAGCAACAACAGTATTCATTAAATTCCTGCTGGCCCATCATTTCGTAAATATAGAACTTAAGATCTAAATGTAAAATTCTTCTTAAACTATGATTCAAATCCCCTTTGCAGTGGCATGCTTATGAAATGAACCTTGTAGAGATCGGCGAGTGATACCCGTTTTCTATGCTACGAGATCAAGCAAAAGGTTTTTGTTTTTGAGCCAAACTTGTCCTTCAAAAATCCAGAAGCATATCATAATGGTTTTCTTATCAGGAACTTTGGTATTTTAATGCAACCCAAAGTGTCTATTTAATAATTGCTGTGATGACAAGTTCCCATATCCCGCTATCACAAAAACATTGTGCTCACCATTCCTCCTCATCATAGCTACTGTAATGTTAAACATCTACTACTCAAAGATGTAACCCAATCCACATAGCACACTGTTAGTGCTGAAACTGTGTTTGTGGAAAATTGGAGAGGTATTTCTGTAACACCCTGTACTAAACAAATCGACTTTATCTGAACATTTTGAGCTTGTGTGAATCATAATAAATTGTTGCATGATAAAAAAAAAATTATTTTATTTAACTACACTTTTCAGATTTTTGTTATTGTTTTTGTATAGAAAATTTTAGAAGATGCTTCATTTTGATCTATGTGATTCAAGTCTATGAATAATGTTGAAATTTTCAAGAATATATATGTATAACATGAAAGGTACTAGCTCCTTATGGAACTTTCTGAAAAAGAATAAAATTTCAAATATTGTTTTTCTGCTCCCCCTAAAGAAGTAAAGAATGTCTGATAAGATATTGATGTTAAGGAAATATTTTTTTAAAACAGTTAAAAAAGATTTAAAGCAAATTTATATATGTATCATTATACAAGATCTTATTGGTTCAATATGTTTGTATGTTAGCAATTTTGGCATTATGTATGTTTTTTAGCATGTGTAAATAATTTCTGCACACATATTTTTGCAAATCTAACAATATTTGAAACCTTATTCTAACTTAAACTAAATCATCTGGTATGTGTTAAATGTTTCATTGCATAGCTTTGCTATTATTTCTAATGATAATTAATTTTATGTAATATTTTTAGTTTAATAATATTGCGGTTAGTAGAAGATACAAGCATTTTGATTGGTTGCATGAAAGGCTAGAAGAAAAATTTTCCTTAATACCTATACCTCCTCTTCCTGATAAACAAATTTCAGGTATGACCTGGTTGAAAATTTACAATTTTTCTGACATGTATACTTATCTATATGATAAAAAAGAATGATGTTATTCAAAATCTTTATAAAAATTTTAACATAAAAAAAAATAAAATCTATTAGGAAGATTTTGCATACTGAGAAGTTTTATTGAGTATGATTTTTTTATTGAAGTTTATTACAATGGTGCTTTTGATTTGTGTGATATAATCAATTATAAGTAAGATATATTAGAAAAACTTTTATTCACCAACATTTTCGTTAAATTGCTTTGTGTTTCAATACTTATTTTTTATTCTTCCTATTTGAATACATTATATTTTGTAAAAATTCAGATTTTTATGGAATATTTTTAAAAAATTTTATGTTTGTGAAATTATTCCAAATATTTTAAATTCCTTTAAATTAATCATCTACTTTCAAAATATATTAAATTTTTTTGAAGGTTTGAAAAGGGATGTTACTAATTTTCTTTTGTGTGATTATTGTTTACCAACTACAACCAACTATCTTAAAAAAATCTGGAGGTCAAATTTTAAACTAAAATAATTCTTTTTAACCTAGCCAGACCTATGCATGACCATCATCAGTCTGTAACGGGCAGTCTGATACACAGTAATAGTTACTATGATTTCATAAAATCAAAATCATTTTTAAAAAAACTGCCACATTTCATTTTGCCCAATCATTGAAAAATCTCTACTATGTTGGAAAAATATTATATACTATTAATTTTGATGTGTGGCAAGTGTCTTTTATTATCATACATGCACTCTCATATTTTGAAACTTGTGATTGATTCTCTTTGTCATCAAATACAGTTTTTAAATGAATTCTATTTTCTCAAGAGGATGTCTTCTGCTATGAAATACTCTTAATTCATATGAGTTTTAAAAAAAGTATGCCTAAATTATTAAAAATGTAATATTTATCACATTTATTACTTATGTTAAAGACTTATTTAGATATCTTTGTTCTTGATGTTGTTCCTGTATGGGAGAAGAAACTATTAATTTAACAGACACCATTGTGATCTTAAAATTGATTAAAGATTATTAATGAAGGAAAATAACGGTTTTGAAAAATAATGTGTATTTTAAATAAGTCGATATTCCTTCGTTATTTTCTACATGAACTGCTCTGTTCACATTATATTATAAACATTGTACTTTGTGGTGTATACCAGTATGAAAGTATTCTCAGCTCGTAAGAGTTGACACAACATGTAAAAAATCATCATTTATTCAATCCCCTCCCCCCCAAAAAATCTATGGAATAAATGTGGTTGTTATAAATAATATTAGTATCTTCTTTTATTTCATTATAATTAATATAATATTTCTTTTGAAAAATTGCAGGACGCTATGAAAAGGATTTCATTGATCATAGAAAAAATCAGCTGCAGATGTGGGTTAATAGAATTTGCCGACATCCTGTTTTATCTCAAAGTGAAGTGTGGATGCATTTTCTCACTTGCACTGATGATAAGGTATAAATCTTATTTTTTAGCATATTTATTTTGGATTAGAAAGAAAACTCAATGAATGAAATTTTTTTTAAAGTATTTAGCTGCAAAGTTTGTTACTATTATTGTATTTCTCTGTCTTTTTTTTTAAATAAAATCTTTCTTTCTGAGAGTGGTTGTAATAATGAGACTTAAAATTTGTAATTAATGGCATAATTTTGTCAGAAACACAGTGCAATTTTTGAAAAATTTCGAAAATATACATTTTTGGTTTATATAATAGGTGTACAACTTTGCCTCCGCCGTTTTTTTCCGAAATTCGAGGCTTTATTGTAAAAAACTGATTATACATTTATGATTCAAAGTATTGTCCATCACTGGCCACTACTTTCTCCCATCTTTCGGGCAGCCTATGAATCCTGCATTGAAAAAACTGGTTATCTTTTGAAGCGATCCACGAATCGATCCAATTTTTTACTTCTTCATAAGACTGAAAGTGCTGGTCAGCCAGGCCGTGTGCCATTGTTCAAAACAAGTGATACTCTGAGGGAGCAAGGACTGGAGAATACAGCAGGTGGGGTAGGACTTCCCATTTCAACGTTTCCAAGTATGTCCACCGCTTTTGCAACATGGGTTCGAGCATTGTCATGCTGTAAAATCACTATCATGTCTCTCGTTGTATTGCGGCCGTTTGTCTTTCAATGCTCGGCTCAAACGCATTAATTGCATTCGATAACGATCGCCTGTGATTGTTTCAGTCGGTTTTAACAACTCATAATACACTACGCCCAGCTGGTCCCACCAAATACTGAGCATGACCTTGGAACCGTGAATATTTGGTTTGGCCGTCGACGTGGAAGCATGGCCGAGATATCCCCATGATTTTCTGTGCTTGGGATTATCATAACAAACCCATTTTTCGTCCCCAGTCGTAATGCGATGCAGAAATCCCTTCTGTCTTTGCCTTGCAAGCAGCTATTCACAAGCAAACAAACGTCGTTCAACATCTCTCGGCACCCAATTTCCTTGTTTCTGAATCATTCCCATGACTTTCAGGCATTTTGAAATGGCTTGTTGTGTCACTCCCAATGATCCTGACAATTCTTGTTGGGTTTGACACGAGTCTTGATCAAGTAATGCCTCCAATTCTGCATCTTCGAAAACCTTCTCTCTTCCACCGCCATGCTGGTCTTCGACTTCAAAATCACCGTTCTTGAAGCATTGAAACCACTCTCGGCATGTTCTTTCACTAATAGCAGCCTCACCATAGGTATTTGAGAGTATTTGATGAGCCTCAGCTGCAGATTTCTTCATATTAAAGCAGAAAATTAAAACCTCCCGCAAATAAAAAGAATTTGGCTCGTAAGCTGACATGTTTAAGCGAGAATAACTTTATGATGCAGACACAAATCGACTAATATTTCGATGGCGGTATGTTTACAAATACCTAAGCTTATTGTATGACATTTACGATCTATTTATTTCGACTTCCACTTACCGCTACAGCCATCTATTGCAAAACGGCGGAAGCAAAGTTGTACACCTTTTAACAGAAAACGTGTATTCTATACAGATATGAAATCATATATTAAAAAAATATTTCTTGTTATTTTTTATATGTATACACATCATGTTTACCTCAAAATAAGACCTAATTGAAAGTGAAGACCTAGATGGTTTTTTCAGGTGTATAAACCTTATTCCCCAAATAACCCATACTCAAGATTGTCAGCTTAAATAGGTGCCTGATGATATTGATAGATGATTAATTGATTCCCACATTGCCAAATTTGATAATTAGCAGACTTGGATGCACCTGATTAGAGTCTGTGATATTTAATGTCAAGTGTTGCAACAGATGATTTGCACAATTGAGTAGTAAAGTTAATTTGTTAATCACTAGACGAGAAATCACTAGATGCGCAAAAAGAGCTACATGAAGATAGTTGTGGAAGATTCAAAAAGTAAGAATCTTGCAGCTTTTTCCAAAAACAAGTATTTGAACAATATAAAAGTGATGATCAAAGTACAACCTCTATGAATAAATGCATGAGATAAGTGCTGAAAAGCATAAATGTAGCTTGGCACACAGCAATCTTACTTCCTAAGTTGGAAGACATCATTTGTGAAAAGAGTTTGGTTTGCTTGCAAGGCTAAAACCAAATGATTGTACTTTGCGATGGCACTAATTGGCAGAAGTATTCAACAGCATCACACAACCATGGATGGATGGCTTCCTTCAGCAATGTGAACTGCAATGAGACAGGCATAGTTCCGAAGGCGTTTATATATGAATAAATCATAATTATTTGCATGAAAAATAAGAAATACCCAGAAAATAAATCCTAATATGTCTTTTGAAATTAAAATCAATTAAAAGATCATGTCTTATTTTTGAGGAAACATGATATGTTTAAATTTTTTACTTCAAAGGTGAATGCATTTTAAAACTATGCAAACTTAATCTATATATATAAAAATGTTGTGTTGGTTTGTGTATGCGCGCATAACTCAAAAAGTTCTGCATGGATTAATCTGAAATATTGACACAACGTTTCATTTGTCTCTGGTCAGGATCTTATGTACTTTTTATATCGAAATTCTCTCTAAATTTTTTTAAATTTAATTTTTAAGTGATTTTTTGTTGTTATGACGTCATACGACGTCACGAATCGCTTTGAATGCGAAAATTTAAACTTTACGCTTAGATTTTTCGAAATTATTGTATAACTCTTCTATGGTTATGTTTATGCGTTGTCATATTTATCTATTTATTGTCCTTTGATACGTAATTGGGATTATTTTTGAATAAATCTTTTTTTTTTTTTTTTAAAAATGATTCTTTCAAGAACTCAAATTTTGTTTTGTAGGTTTGGCAACAGTTGGATAGCATTATCGCGGGATGTTTACGACTTTGATTAAATTCTGCATCGTGTTTTTTCTGTAATTTTAAGCTAAATTTATTTCTCTTTATTAAGCGAAAATGAAACTAACATAATTGACTTCTGTACGCTACTTATTTTTCTACCAAATAGTTTCCGTCAACCATTTACCTGAAATAAACAGACGTAGCCAAATGCCGCGATATAACATTCAATGTTTGGAAACAATATTTTTTTCCCACTTGGAGATATTTTAATGTGACGAAATTAATCGACGGAGTTTTTAATAGGAATGTTTTTTTTTCTTTTTTAGACAACCTTTTAAACTTCATTTGATTCTTACGTATTATCGCAACACTCGCCAACTTTTCGCAAAGTATCCATTCCATTTTCGCAGATGTTGTACGCGTGGAATTAGCAATCGTGCTTCGTTTTATACAATATCGCTAATAGGTTGCGATAATACGTAAGTACCTTTCATTTGATGTTAGTATTGAAGTACAAATGTTAAAACTAAGATTTTCTGATTTTGAGTCATCAAAATATTGCACCTTATTTTGTTTTTCATTGCTTTATAAGATTATTACCTTCTTAAACAGATTCCATTAGTAATTTATTAAAAAAAATACTGGAAGTTATGGTTTGTTTTTGTCAGGGACGTAGAGCTACCGCTGTATCAATGATGCAGGAGCCCCAACGAATGTTATTACATTTCCACTTACATGGTGCTCATATCTGAAAAAGGGCCACAAAGGAATTCGGATACAAGGCCCACTCAGAGCTGTTTTGTAATTTCATATGTTTTTCTTTAAACCTTCACTATAACTGCAGTCAATCGGCTTGAGTACATAAAATTGTATTGCAGAAACTCGAACTTAGGTCATACTGGCCAAGCAAACGCAGTGCGAGGGATAAATGCTGATCAAATTAGAGTAAGCATCAGTGAATGAGCAAAACAGACAGAGGGCTCAAATACATGTTGAGGAAGCAGGTTGTCATAAGATTGTAATTATTTTTTCAAATTTTACTTTCGCGTTGATAAAGATAGTTCAGCTCTTTTTAAGTCAATTACTGTTCATATTGTATATCATTTTTCAATTTATTTTTAAGCACAGAATATTTACTTTGGATAATTTTTATATATAAAATACTAAATTTAATTCTGTACACTATGTACGTGTTTACGAGTAGTATACCGATTAAAATCTTCCACCTACCGTAAAATCCGGCTTATAACGCGCACTTTGAACACAAAAAATAAGATCGAAATTTACAGGTGTGAGTTATACGCTGGGTATAAAAATGAGATCTTTAAAATTTAAAAAATAAATGAGCAGAAAAAAGTTAAACTTATAATTATTACGAAATTTTATTTATTTAAAAGACATGGCATTCTTATTGAACTTAAAAGGTGGTAGTTCTAAAAGTATGCTATTTTTGCTATTTCTTAGATAAACACCTTGAATAAATCGCTACTAAACATAACAGCATTGCATTTGTACATTTCAGGTTTCTTCGTAAAAAGGGGGTGCACATTATATAGCGAATATACCTAAAATTTAAAACTTGCAGCTTGAAAGTATGGGTGTGCATTATATGCTGGACTTTACAGTATTTTATCTTTCTGCAATGAATCTAAATTAAATTAATATATAATTTTTTATAGTACTTATATTTTTTCTTTAGTCGGCCATTTACCTAAAATCAAATGACATTGCCAAATACTGCAATATGCATTCAATAAGGGAAGAACATTCTATGCCTGTTTGTGCACAATAATAATACTTTTTTGCACTTGGTAGTGAATTTTTCCACGAAATAGTTATTGTAGTTTTTAATAGTTGGGGCAATAACTTAAGACTCACGAAATATCTATTTTGTGTAATTTCAAAATTTTATTTGGTGTTACTGTGAAATATAAATGGAAAAATTAAGATTTTCTGATGTATATTTTGTGTTTGTTTTGATATTTATGTATTATCGCAACCATATTGGCAACATTAGCACTTAATTGCCAATTCACCGTGTATGATGCGAACAAAATCGGGGTTGATATAGTTGCAACGGTACCCAAGAACCTTTGTTTGCAACTTTTTTTGGTGATTTTATCAAAATGATAATTTGTTGTTAATAATTGGTTTTTGATAGCTTTTTATCATTTAAGTTTGTTATAGCTAGCTAGCTGTCACAATCATGTTTTCCTGTGGCTCAGTCTGGTTAAAAAGAAAGAAAAGAGAAAGCACAAATTTCTAATATCTTTAACTGCTTGCACTTGAGGTATGATTTTTTTTTTATAAAAAAATGTGGAAATGTACATTAACAAAACTTTTCTAAACAGATTTATTTCATTTGTAATTTGTTAACAGAATACTCCCAAGTTATTATGGTATGAATCTAAAATTATTTGCATTGTCTCCATAGAAGAGGTGCCAAGTTTGAAAACAAATTAAATGACTCTTCTTGAGGTGAAAGGGTTAATTTTACAATGCTTATGAGTAGACATTTTGTGTTGCTTCATTGTCTGTATATATACAGAAATTGTCTGCTGTGCCTGCTTTAGAGCAGTAGTTGCCATTTTTCAACACTTCATGAACCACTTAATGTATAACTTTATAATTAGCGTTTCACTAATAGGATTGACCTCTATGTGGTGGAGCACTATAGCTATATTTACGTCTTTATTTAATCTTCTATGCCCTGAAAATAAGCGGTAAAATTCTAGGAGAGCCCACACCCTTGCCGACAAACCAAAAAAGGCGCCAAGCCAGAACAAGATAGTGCCAAGCGAAAGCGACAATGGTGGCAAGGAAATATAGCGGGATAAGGTGGATGCATAATGAAAATATATGTAAGCAATACAGAAATTAAACATTTGAGATAAAAAATATAAAAACAGCACTTACTTTCTTACTGCTGATCTCTTCCGAGTGGAGGGGACAGTGTAAAAACAAATTTTTAAAAAGTCTTAAAGGTCTCATCGCTAAGCGAATGATCGTGTGAACGCCGCCATATTTATTCTGCGAGGTATTGGTCGAACATACATTCGGCGTGGCTGGCACAATTTTGAAGAAAGTTTTTATTGCCGACCATGTTACATCATGCTGATCATTACATTTAGGACATTCATAACTCGAAGCAATCAATCCTTCCTTCATACACCATTCAATCAATTCTTTCTTGCCTTTTGCATTTAACAAAGTAAAAAATTCTAAAGTAGATTCCCTCACACACGCAACCAGCCCGGAGACCAACAACAAAATGAAATTCGAAATGCGCGCCCACAAAATATGAAAATGCTAGAAATAGTTAGGGTTGTCGTATGTAGTGTTTAAAAGTAGGGTTACCGAGACGGCGCATTTATCGCCAACCAAAGTAATTCGCGCCAAGGGTGTGGCCTCTTCTAGGAGTGAACCAAATAAGCTTCATGAAAAGCAACAATCAACAAACTGAAGTGTTTTGCCTACAATTTTCCAAAAAATGTTTGAGGTTACCAATAATCGCTAACCTCAGAAATTATGTTTTTTTTTTAGTTATTTCAGTAACTAAAAGCTTTTAGTAAAGAATAAGTTGTTTTGTTCATCTTTTTTTAAACTGAATCTTCATAAAAGTAAATAATTTCCCAATTTTTCTGCATACCATCCAAAAATTTTCATGCATCACCAATTGGTGACTGCTGCTCTGTAACACACATCAGTAATTATGTATTAGCATCACTGTAACAAAATTGGTGCCATGTATATTGTACCTTAATATCTAAACAATAAAGATACTGACATTTTTTTATGAAAAAAGAAATGGAGGGAAAATGTTGCGATTTGCATAGCGGTAATTTGGCTGTGGTGATGCTAATATTTAAGTACACAGATAACAAATAATTTTCCATGTGAAAAGATGTCTGTCTAGATATAAGCCACTCTGTTTTTAAGATAGGCCCTTAACTTTGTTGATAACAATTGCTAATACTAATTGAATTGTGAATTGCAAAAATACTCCCATCATTATCAACACTTTGTCGTAGTTTTCTGTTGCAAAATCCGTGTTTATATTGGAATTTTCCTGGCGTATTCGATTAAAAATACCTTCAGCCTTTCATTGCATTGAATTTTAGCTGTGTCAATTGATGCACGTTTAAAGTTAAATATTTCATTAGCATTTTTTATTTTTTCCTTTTCTTTTTGTTTCTGATTTTTCTTTTTTTTTCATGTTTTGAAATTTTTTATGTTTTTGTTTTAATTTTCTTTTCTTTTTAAGTTTTTAAGAAATTTTATATGTGTTGTTTCAATTTTTTTTCTTTTTAAGTGCAGTCAATTGGCTTCACTAGATAAAAATAATGCCTTGCAGGAAATCAAACTTAGGTTGTCATACTTGCAAGGCAAAAGTACTACAATGAGTGTATTTGCACATCAAACTGAGAAAGAATGGATATCAGCAAACGAGAAAAGCAGACAAAGAATGTCACAAACACAGGCTGAGGGCGCAGCAAAGCAACATGCAGCCAGACTTGAGGAAGCTCATTTGCAAGCACATCATTCGTGTTTTACATCAGAAAGATGTTAACCAAAAACAGCACATCTGCGTCAAACATGACTTTGTGGTGAGCAATCACACAATAACAGTCAACTTGCATTCCGGTACAACCCAGTGGAAGACTCTAGGTTCAGGCAGCATGTTCTCATTTACACAATGATGGAAGTGTATCCTTATTGCAATGTTCTGGAATTTAAGGGAGAAACCAAAGGAATGTTTTGTACCACTGAAAAAATTAAACTGCCTCAACTCAGAGAACAGAGCCATTACAAATTTTGCTTGCTAGATATACTGCGGAATCAAAACATTTCCTATATGACATCAGGAAATACAATTCATGTTTCCAAGGGACATTGTTTGGATAAATGTGCATTTGTGAACACACTTCTGATTTAATAAAAATATCCATAAGCATTGTAAAACTAACCCAATTCCTTCAATGAATCTAGAGTGGAGCCATTTAAAATTTATCTTCAAACTTAAGGTCGCCACTTTAAAGACAATGTAAATAAATTTAGAGAGAGAGGTTCATAACATGACATAAGGACAAAAATAAGCTGTAATAACTTCAAGCATTTGGTTAACAAATTATAAATATCAGTTTAGGAAAAAGTTTTTCGTATATATATTTATACATTTTTTTTTATAAAAGATCATACGTGCAATGCAAATTATTTAACATACTGAAAATATGTCTTTTCTGTTAAACAAGACTGAGCCACAGCAACGCGTGGCAGGGTACAGCTAGTATTCTTATAAATATAAAAATAAAATGGAAATTGTGTGTCATGGATTGCTTTAAATCTAAATTGTATTATTTGTTCTAATTTTATTTTGTATATATGTATTTTTCTGTTTTGGGAAATACAATTTTTCTCTTACAAAACCTAAAAGTCCTTGTGGAAAAACTAAAAGGTGTGCCATCCTGGACTAGATCATTCAATTGCACACAATGAAAAACTTTACTAGAACATTTATTTTGATCAAGAATATTTTTTTTATTACTTGTTATTACATAGCCATTACTACATCTTAATATTCACATAAAACAGTAGAAACTCGTGCAAAGTTTAAGAACTGAATTCATAGTGCACCAATACAGCAATAATCGCATCCAGGGAGAGGCATTCAAAGTCTTGAGGGGGGAATGAGCACATAGATCAAAAGTTTAAAAACTAATCCTGTAATATATTAACTAAAATATTTATGCATCTCCCCCCAAAGATTTTAAAATAAAAATTATTCTCAGTTTGTGTGCTGGGCAATGAGGGGGATTTTATGCACATTTTAATGCACACACAAATTATGTTTTAAAATTAAATTTATAGTTAATAATTGTTTAGTTAAAGTGTAAATCTATGCTACATTTAAAATTATTCTTAAAAAGCTATTTTGCAGAATGTTCTATATCAATTATCTTTTAGGAAAAATTAAATAAACTTTCATATTGACTTTTTTTATGAATCAAAAGTGAAATTTGTGAGATTTATTCTATTTGTATTTGAAAAAGGAATAATAAGCTGTTTTAATATATTTTGTTCTTAACAATTAATTTTTTAATGATATGTTGTTAGTTTAGTATTTTTACACACACCTTTATCTTTTTAGAGGTGGAAAGTCGGTAAAAGGAATGCTGAAAAGGATAAACTTATTGGAGGCTCATTTTTCCATGCAATTTCCACTCCATCTGCACCTTTAGAAAATGGCAATGTGTAAGTAGTCCTCTCATAACAGTTCTTTAATGGTAATAATCTATGCACAGAATAACAGGAATTTTTTGAATGCACGGTGGCAGCCATGAGCAGGTGGCAACACTGCAGGACAGTGACTGTGAGCAAGTAAACACTTTGTCATGCTAGTAACAAAGCGTCTGTTGAATGGGCAACAGCATGCATTAGCCATAAAAATGTTTTACGTAAACATTGATAATTTGGAAACTGCACAGAGGTTTACAACTTAGGTTGTCATGCTGCTGTCCCATCAAAACACCCAATAAAAAGGTGGATTAATAACTTTGAAGAGACTGAATCTGCCCTAAAGAAGAAACCAATAGAAGAACCAAGAAGTGCTCGTTCTTCGTAAAGATGTTGTACAGTTCACACAGTGAAGAATCTAAACTGCAGATTTTAGTAATGCATTTCTTTGGGAAGAGAGTATTTAAAGGACAGAGTTTTACAAAATGACAAATTCCATTAATGTTTCTTAAATGGCGAATTTTAAGGTTTCAATTACTGCAAATAATTTTTTTTCTTCCATCACTCTTGGTTTTGCTAGATAGTTAAACAGTTCCCATTTTTTTGTTTTTCCTGTATTTTATGCTGTACAAACAATGGTGGCTATAAATATTGGAATCAATTGTAAGTATTTAACTATTCATTCCTGGATATATCTATGTAAAATATATTTTCTATAGGTTAACTCTAGATTATTATTGAACTGTGCATAATGTAATATTTGCATGCAGTAATAAAATTTAATTACTTTCTATTATAGGAAATGCATTTAAAGTCCCCTTCCATAAATTTATTCTGTTTTTACATTACTTTGATAATTTCTGCCATTTTGTAGCAATTTGTCTAGATATTCTGCCATTTCCTCATCATTTTGGAGAACAATCAGTAATTTAATTATTTTAATTTTAGAATAATGTATTAGCAAAGTTCTCACAAGCAAAAGTTCTTATTCTTGCAAATTGTAATTAGCTTTCTATCCACTTCAAAAGGAATAAGTCTTAAGAAGTGATGTGCTGTGATTTAGAACAGACATTGACATCCTATGGCACTCTATACCCCTCTACAAAGTTTTGAAATAAATTTAAATTGGACTCTCCTATTCACACCTCTCACATTTTTATTTTAAGGCTGTTTCTTAGTTTTAATTATGTGTCCCAAAAATGATTCCACTAAATCTGCTTGCTCAGAGTTTGTTTGATTTATGTAAAATTGAAAAAAACCCCCTCTCTTTCTCTTTAATGTGACTCATGCTTATCGTTAAATATTCAATTCAGATCAAAACATTTATGTAATACTTGTAAAATTTAACATACTCATTGCTGTATTGAGAAAAAAATATCTTGAGAATTACTGAAATGAAAATTTTACTGAATAATATGAAAATATCTGGAATATAACTGTATCAATAAATAGACAGCTATTTTAAATTGCTGTATGTCAATGTTGGAGTTATTCAATTGTTTGAAGAAAACTGCATAACTTTTGCTTTCTGCTTTTGGTTCTACATATGTGAATAAATTTTTTCTCATATTAACTGTATTTTGTGTCCACAAAGGAATTGTCTAGCAACTGATCATTCAGAATCTTAAGTCAAATTGAAAGTCACAAATTACACCCCTGATGTGATATAATTTGCAAAGACAAGGCTCGCATAAAATTTTAATTGAACGTTTTGCAGGAATGCACATATTTTGTTATTTCTTACTTCATTAAATATCTCTATAAAATATGTGTAGTATGTAATATATGAACAAAATTAAATTTTTATTTATGTTGAAGGAATAGTTATATTTTATGTTGCTTATTTTTATGTTAATAAATATCTTTAAATGATGCATAACTAATATATAATAAAACTCAAAACCTGTATTTTTCGGCTCTATATATTCTCTTAACTCTACATGCATTGCTGTGGAAATCGAATTGTTTTAAATACTTCCAACTGCAAGTCACTCTGAATCATGTTGGTATATTGGTTTGGCACACCACAGCTTTAAAGTTGTCTACTCCTGATTTAACTGTTAAACTCAATAAATTATTTTACCATCCTGAGATTATGAATTTTTTTTTATTTAAATGTTTACTAAATTTAGAGAAAGATTTAAAATAAGTCAATTTTTAAAATTTGTTATATTTTCCTGAAAAATAATTCTTTAAAAGAAAAATTAACAAAAACATTTTTCAACTGTACTTACTTATAACTAAAACTAAAAAAACGCCTTATTTTTAACATTAATGAAATTTTAACATTATGAATTCAGTTTTTTTAGTTAGTCATTCTTGATGTTGGAATTTTTTTAAAGACATGTTAATGTTAAATATCGTTGAAAAGTAGTTTTTGCTTTGTAGATTTTAAATGATATTTAAACCTTTTTAATTTTAGAGAAAAACAGATAGATCTTTTTAATAAATTTGTTATGAAAATGGATGACAGTGTCAAGCAGTTATTTGGAGTTGCTGTTGAACAACATAGAAGATATGCTGGTCGTAAGTAAAATGAACATAACTATTTCATTAAAGAAAGCACTTCGATTTTTTTTCACGAATTTTGTTTTTTTGTATAAGGTGTGCAAATCTTTATAATCACTTATTTATGTGAACATTCAAGTGCTTCAGCTTTATTTTTCAAAAAGGAAAATCTTAAAAATTATATTTTATGCATATTGGTATACATTTTCATAAGAAAGCCCGAAACATAGAAGTGATGATTGCATTAAATGTAATAAATACTCTGGAACCATCAAAGTCGCTTCTGTGTTAACTTTAATCTTAATCTGATGCAAGATTCATTTTATAAGTGGAAGATTGTAGTCTTTATATTGATTTTTAAGTTATATTTTGATCATTCTGATTATAACCATAATATTAATTCAACCTCAAACTTATTGACTCAATTTTACACCATAGTTAGTGGAATGGAATTTTATCTTTTAACATATAATATTTTATTCCCTCCCCCTTTCAGTTTTATTATTATTATTATTGCTGCCAGATTTGTTTAAAAGTTGTTTTGTTTTGATTGTTTGACTTTTAACTTTTTTTAAAGGTTGCTAGTTTTAAGTATAAGCAAATTTTCTGTTAAGTAAAAGCAAATGTAATCAATCTGTAAGATGTACACTATATAACAGGAATGGAAATGGTATTTTTTTCAAAAGGTCAAAATTAAATTGAAATAAAAAAAAATTTTTTTTGAGTGACAACACCTGTATGATTTTTTTTGTAATAAAATAATAAGTGAAAGATAGAGATAAAATACAATATTTATAATACAGTAATCAAACATCCAGAAATAAGCAGTCGTTTCAATAGTTAATGATTAGAATTTTTTCGTTCATTATTTAGGAGAAATGGATATAAATTAATATTTTTTAAAAAAACTAAATCAATATTGTTTTCTATTATTCACTACAAAATTAACTATTTAATAATAAAATCGTACATTGTTTGTTTTCTTATGTATAAAACTAGATTAGTTTTGTAAATTACAAATAGAAAATAGAAATTTAAAGAAAGATCTTATCATTGGGAAAAAGAATTTATACATGAAAAAGGCCATACAATGCTGGGCTAAACCAAGGGAAAAGAAACTTCATCTGTAAGGGAAAAGAAATTGAAGACATTTTGGAAAAGATAATTGAAATGACATAAGTTTATAGTAATCCCTCACATTGCGCATACACCCTCACCCAGAAGTGCTGACACTGAGGGAAAGAAAAGGAAACTTCCATTGGGATAAAATTACACTCTTGGAAAATGCCTGTGCAACACTGGGCTAAATGAAGGGGATACAGAACCATTCGACAAGACAAAGATATGGAAGAAATTTTGAAAAAAGGAATTTTAATGACAAAATATAGAAATCGCACACAAACCAGGAAGCACTGACTCCAAGAGGTGAAGAGGAAATTTCCATTGGAAAAAAGTTAGGCACTCAGAAAATGCCCGCACAATGCGAGGCCCTGCATCTTGTTAAATTTTAATATTTTTATTTAAAGTAACTATTCTTATACTTTGTTAGAAGTTTTTTGTTTTATTTTAGTTGCAAATTTTTTTTGTTAGTCTATGTTATTGATTACAAGCTAATGCATGCCTCCATCCATCTTTTTCTAACTTTTAACAGTGAATGATTTAGTACCTCCTCTCCCCTCAAAAGAACTTGCATGATAGTTGGTAGGCGTGTATTTCTGGTTAACAATGTATTTTCTGGTTTTTTAACTAAAGCAAAAACATCTGGCAAACCATTTCCTGCTTTTGGTATTGAATTTTCCATATGGGATTCAAGCTCTGCGTCTTTCGACATTTGATATTGTTCCACTTTTTTAATGTTTTTGCATTTCTAAAATTTCTTATTCCATCCAATTAATGAAGTTTTTATTAAAAGCTTTCGTGTCCAATATGTCCCAACAATTTACAATTTTCATTAGCTTTTCAATTCTTTTGAAATCTAACTGTTCTTTAATAGATTAGAAAATTTTTGATAATTCGTAGTAAAAGTTCCATTGAACTTTGGAAAGTATTGATTCATCCAGGACAAAAGTTTCAATATTGAAAAATTGCTATTTTTTCCTGATTTAGTACCCCTAACAAAAATAATCTTAATATACATTCAGATTTCTGTATCAAGACAAACATAACCTCAATTATTTTTTTCATGGCAGTCCATTTTTTATTAAAATCATTTAAATATAATGTTGTAGTAAGAAAAATATTTTGTGAACCTTTTTCTGTATTGTAAAGCTCTTTAAAGTTGGCTGTTTCCTATTTAGCCCTTTTATATCTCTTTTGAATTTCTCACAGTTTTTTTATGTTTTATTAACCATAAAACAATAGCATTTTAAGAAATATATTTTATTTTGCAAAATTTTATGTTCACACTTAAATTATAGGGTTGGGAAGAATACTTCCCAAAGAACAATTCACTGTCATAAAGAGAATTAAATTTAATGATAATTATTTGCCATGAAAAGATGAGAAGCATGTTGCAGTGCACCAGAGGACATCACATCCTGCTCACATGTTACATATTTTATAAGTACCACTTTATATAAAGGGATTAAAAATTATGTAGAGATTTGTTTTTTTTTTAAAAAAAATTGCTTAGAATTTTCTGTTTTACATGAACCTAATTTCTTTTCAAATTTTCAGATATAATTTTTTCATTCTATATTTCATAAGAATTCTATATTGCTAGTTTAATAGATATATGAATTTTCTGTATCATTTTTAATAGTATTAATTTATTTATTTCATTTTATCTCCATTTTAGCTGTCAGAAAAGAAATTCAAAGAATGTCTGAATCCTTCAATGATCTTGGTACCGCTTTTCAAATGTATTCTTCTAAAAGTATGTTTCTTTCTCCCTCTCTTTTTTTTGTATAAATATTAATATATATGATTTTATATTAAGCATTTATTAAATATTTTTGAATTAAGAATTCAAGCTTGCCAACTTTTGTTTTTTTCACATAAAATTTACATTTTTTTAGTCTTTTATTATGTTTTTAGATCTTTGTTTTATGTAGTTTTTGCAAAAAAACTTCTATGATCTGTCAACTATTTTCTCCTCTACAGCTCTTATTAATTATTTTATATACTCACAACAGCCAAAAAATAAATAAGCAAAAACTGTTTAACTCATTACCATTTAGTTTTTAAAAAATTTATGAAGTTAGTCCTTCCCCCTGGTTATTAGCTATTCATGGGCGTGGTTTCACTATATAAAATATTTTTATTTTTTTCTTCCCCTGTAGTGATTTTCTGGAACTCAGCTCATTTTGTGCTTTGCATGTGTTTGTAATTCTTAACTTCATATGGCTGTTCTGTTTACTATGTAATCTTACAATTGCAAAATATAATTTCAATTGTACAAAGAATGATTTAAAAAGAAAATTTTACTGTACATTCCAAAAGGAGAAGAAATGTGCATTTTGTGATGTATGTTGAACTGACTTATACACTTCTCACTAAAGTCAAGAGAATCTGATGGTGTGAAAACTGTCGAGTGTATCACAAATTAGAAATCCAATAGACAAAATTATGTTCAAAATTAGACAGTTTTTTTAGTACAATTCTCAGTTAAATGTAATAAGGGTTGAAATACTGTTTTACATCCTCTCTTGTAGAATGTTAAGTTCCATTTTGATTGCAGCTGTTCATGTTAGTCCTATTCATAAAATATTTAAAAAATCTGATATTGCTGAGTAGTATGGATGTGGAAGGATTAAAACACTTGCTGGGATTGTTGAACTGGCTTTTAATCAAAGAGTGTATATGATTCAATGCATGAAACATGGTCCTTTTGCAGCAGCATCTCATAGCAGTAATGACACACAACTACAAATTATATCCCATTGTGGTCACTTTGATCTTTCAAGGTGTATTTCTAAGAAGGCGAGGCTTTTTGGCCACATTTCTTACATAATAGAACTTGTTTAAAAATACTTTATTGCAATGTACAGCTTCAAAAAAGGATTAACTAACTCACTTACTTTGATGCTATCTAGCAAGTGAGGGAAAATGAAAATAAGACACCTGCACAGTAACAGCTGATTGGCTTGCATGTCAAAACTGCTCAGATGTAAAAACATGCAAATAATCAAGGAAACTTTAACTAAAAGTAAAATGGATCTGAAATAAGGCACCACTATTTAACATGGCTTTTTTATAATTTCAAATTTGATTGGAAATTTTACTGGAGAAAATATTAACCATCTCAGTATGGAGGAATTTAAAAAATGTGATGCCCTTTTAAAATTTACTTTTATTTATGGTAGATAATGCTTGGGGGGAAATTGAGCAGTCACTTATTTAACCCGCGATCACCTGCGTTCTGTACACCCCAGTAATGAGATGAGCCTAACAGTATTCCAAAAAGAATTAGCAGAATCACAATTTAAATGAATGTTAGTCTCATTTGTATGCAATAAATTTAATAATTTTATTTGTTTAATACAAGAAGCATCTTGTACTTTATAAATATGTATCATAATTGACTTAATTTTTTTTCATAATTAAATACACATGTTAAAAGTTTGAAGTATTCTCTACACCCCACGAGCAATGATGATAGCAAAAACAGGCGCGATTGACTGCGGGTTAAAGAGAAAAACTTAATTTAATGGGTTGCTTATGTTATTTAATACATTTTACGCGTCAGAAAAGGGTACTGCTTCTCGACCTATAAAAGTTGTTGAAATCTCACAGATAAATAGTAACAGCTCTATAAAGTTTTCGAGGTTTGTACAGTAAAGAAGCTTAAAAAATTTTACAGCATTCATGTGTTTGATGGTTATTGCTTGGCCATTGTCTTGATGTTAACTTATGTATGTGTAATACGTGGTATAGGATTCAAAAGTTCAAGGTCATCAAAATGCTCTCTGAGTTTCTTGCAAAAACTGATACTAAAGGGCTTTTGTATCCTACCTATTGGCTCAGCTTGTGATTTTTATTTATTTTCATCAATGAAAAAAAAATCTGCAAGATGTTTTGTGTCATCAGCTGAGGTAAAAGCAACACCACAGTACGCCTTACAAGTAATTGCAAAAAAATGGCTTTCAAAAGTGTTTGAAGATATTGTATGAGCACTGGCAAAAAAGTGTATTTCTTCCTAAGAGGATTATTTTGAGATGGTTATACATCTGTATTTTATAAGATTTTCAAAAGTTAAGGATTTTTATGCCATGTCACAGATTTTTTAGGGGGTTACCTATTGCGTATATATATATATACATAATAATACGACTAATTTAAGAGTTATTTGTCTGTATTTTTTATAAAAGCATTTTTATTAGAAAGTCACTACTTTCTTGTATGTAATTATATACATGCCTTTAAATTTACTTTTGTGTATGAATTTTTATAAATAAAATCAATAGAAAGTGGAGTTTCCTCTCTGAATAATTTTCTTTTCAATACTTCTATATTGCGCATTGTGTATGTAAAGTATTGTTTATGCATTACTTTAAGAATTTACTTGTGAAATGTTAATCACTTGTTATCTTATGCTTTGTTATTTTCAAAAGTTGGAAGGTATGATAACTTTTGTATTTTCAACTACAAGTAATATAAACTTTAATGCAGGGGTGCCTAACCCAAATTGGTTGGTGGACCACATATAAATTTACTAAACTGAGGTGGACCGCACATATCAAAATAAAAAAAAATATTCAAAATATTTTATTATCGTACAGCATTCAAAATATGATATGATCAACATTCAATTATTGATATGATCAAAAAACACCAAGTTTACCTTTTACTGGATCACAATCACAACAAAGTTGAAAGTCGACCAATTGCACTTGTTGGTGGAAGAATATCTCTTAACCTACAAGGTTCTTATCTACAGTAGATTTATGCTGCCATCTGAGGTTAGGTAGTATAACAACTATGTGCTTAACATCTTCACATTTTATACTTGTGTTACAGTATGTTTGCATAAAATTGATATAGATTTTCAAAATTTTTTTACTTCAAATGCAAAAAAGCAATTAAGTAAAGAACAGCTTTGTAATTATTACACTATTTGTCAAAAAAAAAAATTTCTGCCTGATAGCCAAATGTTTAGTTTCTTATTGTATGATATTAATTATTGCACCGTGATTAAATATATATCATAAATGAAAAAGTTACATAATTTCAGATGGTTAAAATATTAAACATTTTTATTCTGCTGCCATAATTATCTTACATTTCTACTAGCTGGTCTGTCAGTCCTGAGGCAACTCATTAAATCCATCATCGGATTCTTTCATTGCCAAATAAAACAAGAAAAAGACTAATAATCTGAACTTAAAAATATAGAAATAAATTATTTCTCTGACAAATAGAACTAAATACACTACTCACTGAAGTTCTCATTGAAAGAGGAATAACACACCCAAGCTCATTTGCTTTCCTTCATCCATCAACACCTTTTATTACAATTGCTTGGAAGTCTAAGGAAAAAAATTATTTTGGTAAAAACTGCATGGGGAGAGGTGGGGGTGGGTCAAAACACGATGTTTTCGATTCAACCCGTCTGTAGTCCAAATGTCTAAAATAATATAGACAGAAACTTCAATTGGGCCGTAAAAATTCTCCAAATAGACTGCGGGTTGGGCATGCCTGCTTTAATGCTTACAATTAAGTTTTGCATTTTCATGTTCTTTTGGGGAATTTTCTTATTTGTACTTCTAATTATAATCGTATAATCTCAGTTTTATTTATTGCTCATTAAAATAAACTTAATCTTAATGGAATTTTATATTGTTTATTGTTTAGTATTTTTGTCATATATATTCATATAGGAATTTTTTTTTTAATATATGCATCATTACGAAATTACTTTTTTTTTTTAATTTTAGAAATAATTAATGTTTTCTTATATTTTATTCTAAAATTTATTAGATTCTGATCCACTTACAACTGCTATAAAACACACTGCAAGTGTTTACGATGAATTGGGAAAGATGTATGAAGAACAGGTAAAACTATTTGTCTTATTAAAACAAATACATATATATATATAATTCACAGATACAAACATAACTATGCTCTTAACAAATAATGAAAGGCTGCAATGAATTAATGAAAAATAAACAATTTTTTTGTTTGTTATTCAGAATCTAAACATTTTATTATTTAAAAAAAAAATCTGCAGACTATTTAAAGAAGGATTTGTTTTAAAGATCATCATAATGGTTAATATTTTTTCTACAATTGCATACTGAATTTTAATTTGTATGCAATGTGTTTAATGTTTTATTCAAAAATACAAGCAAAAACTTAAATATCTTTGATTTAAAAATAAATAGTATTAAAGTAATTTGAATTATAAATTTCATAAAATAAAAGTATGGAAATTTGATGGTAAATTTTTTTTTTCTAGTTTGAATTTGAATTTGTAGCAATATTCTTGTTTGTTATATTTTTATTCTAATAAAAAAAATTAATGTTTGCAGCATTGCTTCTTTTTCCTATTTTTGCTACTATTGACAGTTTTTACTGAAATTACTTTTATGGGGGGGAGGGGTATCTATTATCAATTATAGTGTGTGAGGGACTATACAAATCTTGTAATTAAAGTTCAGCTAAACTTTATTTCTAACATATTTTTATCTTGAGAAATCTAATCTGTCAGATCATTTTAATGTGAAATACTATTATTGAAATTAAATAATTGAATCAATAAATAAATTAGTGATATGTAAATATTTTACTCCATTTTTTTATTTTAGCCAAAGTATGATGCAGAACCAATGGCTGATGTTCTTCATGAATATAAGGGAATGCTCGCTGCATGGCCAGATGTCCTTCATATTCAGAAAGTAAGATACCAAAATACATAACCACATTTTAAAAAAATTATTTGTATTATGCAAGATAGGTAAAATGTGGTCGTATAGGTGAAATGTGGTAAAAAAAAAAATTGAATCTTGAAATGGAAGGAATTATTCTCATGAATATTCCTTGAGTTGTTTGAGTAACATGAAAATTTATTGTATTAATATCATATTACATGGAATAAATTATGACTTTGAAAGTCTTAGCCGTTCTTCACAGAGCAGAAATGTGCAAATTATTAAGGTAAGAAAGAACACCCTTATTAATCAGTAAAAATTAAAAGTAAATGTAAGAAAATCAATTATGTGTGTGTTTAAAAAAATGAGACATAAATAGAAAAAATTCAACTTCAAAACATCAGGAATGAGGTTTCTTTTAAATTTATACTTTTAATTTTGAATTTAACTGAATGTTCATACATTTTCCTGTTTAAACTTTTTTTTTCAGATTCATTATGTGAAGTTAAAAATAATGAATGTAGATTGTAATATCATGAATATTGTAATTATTAGAATATTGTGATAAATTACTTTGTATATTTAATATATCTTTATAATTCTTTATTCATTCTTTTTAACAGTCAGCTTTGAACAAAGTAGCTGAGCATAAGAAATTATCTGAGGAAGGTAAAATTAGTCAAGATGATGTAGCAGCTATTGATCAGCGTACTGATGTTATATCTTATGCAACTTTAGCTGAAATTAATCATTTCCATAATGAGCGTGTTGCTTACTTTAAAAGCATGATGGAAACTTACCTTACTGCTCAAATTGATTTCTATCAACGTGTGAGTAATTTTATTTTCTTATCATTATTTCAATTTGATATGAATTAAATTGAATTGTACGGTTTAAAATAAGTTTGAGTAAATTTTAGTTTAATCAATCTTTTAAAATCCAATTATTATTCTGTATGGGTAATTCTAGAAAACTTGCATAAAATAAAATCTTATTTTATGCATGCTTAACCTAAATTTTGGAAAAATGATTAATATTATTGAATAAAATGCTAAGAACAAATGCTTCAATTTAATTTAGATATTTACTTAAAATAAAATTGTTCTTGAATGATATATTCATATTTATGTTTTTAATTTTTAGATAACTCAGAAGCTTCAAGAAACATTAACCTATTATCAGAATTCCTAATGTATGTAAAAACCGATATTACTTGGATGGAACATGTGCTCGTTCATTGACAATCCATCCTGTTCTTTAAGTTCCCAGTTTATAATTTTGCTTTCAAACTTACTTTGTAAACTGTAGCTTTTGAAGGATAGGAGTTATTAGGAAAAGAATGAGCTTATCTATGTATTTTGTTATGGCAAAAGTAATCTCGATTATATTGTAAGCTCTAGTGCCTGAAACTTAAGCATTTTGGAAGAGAATGTATAGTCTATTGAAAGCCAATGTACAATATTTTGAATATGATGTTCATTTTTTTCTTTCATGTTTTATATTTTTTAGTAAATTATATAGAATTTATGTACTGAGATTTTTCTTATTGTGATTAATAATTTGTTTTTCCTCATTATAAATTTTGTATAAAAGTATCCTATATATTTTTATGTAAATTCAAAAAAATCTGAAGATGTAAATTGATATTTTGTTATATATTTATAATAAACTTTTTCCCTATATATTTTGCATGGATGTAGTATTATGGAAAATGCAAACTTGTAAGAAAAATGTGCCCTAAATTTTATGAACAGTATTTCTAAGAATTTTATGCTTGTGTTTCTTTCTCCTCTACTGGAATCAAATGCATACTAGTGCTCAAAAGTTTAAGATATATGCATTTTAACTTTCTAATTTGCATGTATGTTTTTTATAGATAATCATTCGTGGTTAATTTATTTTATTGTACTATTTTAATGGCATGTTATTGAAAAGAATTATTAGTTTTGAAATAGGAAAAGATAAATGTTTTACACTTATATTGTGTGATCAAAATGTGAATTTTAAACACTTCTATATTTAAAAAATTTACAGAACATTTCATGTTAATGAGATAGTTTTCTCTTGAAAGTTTGATGGATAACCTTTTGAGCAGTTTTAAAATATATTTCATATTACTGGATTTTTGACATGGTTTTTTTGGGACCATTTTTGTTTCTCCCTTTTTTCTGTCACATGGTATGGTTACTTACAAGTGTTTATGCTTCAAATATCATTTGTTTTGTATAATTTATATTTTGCTTGTTATTAAAAAAAAATCTCATTTTTCATCCGTAAAATATATATTTCCATTGGCTAGTCAGATTCATTTTTTATTTAAATGTGTCACTGGTACATACCATTTCAACGTAGTTTTGTTTGCTTTGATTATTAAATCCATTTGGGTAGCTCTTTGTGTTTTGTTTGTAGAATAGATGCTTAAAAAGTTTTCCTGTTGGAAATATTTATATATTTTTGCACATATTGTATGTTTCCTAAAAATATGTTATGTCCTTATGTAGTCAAAAAATAATTATATATTAAAATTAGTTTAAGTGAATATAATATATTATTTTGTATTTATATCCTTTTTTTGTGGTGCTATTAATTTGAAATTGAGATTTATGTTTTGACTGCTTATATAATTGTGAATTACTTTATTATAATATTGAGTTTTATCAAATTATAAAATGTTCAAGTTATTGTTTTGAATAACTGAGTGTTTAAAATATTTTATTAATCATTGGAATGCATTTAGAAGTAATTGTTTGTTTTCATTACCACCTAGATGATATTGTCCATAAAATGTACTCAATATATTTTCATTAGCAATCAATGAATTTGTGCAACTCACCAACTTAAACTCCAATAGATTTTTTGAATGTAAAATAGTTCTGTTGAAATGCAAATGATTTTATTTATGAATTACGTTTGCAAATTTAATTTTAGCAGTCATGTATTTTTGAATGTTTAAAAAAAAAGACTTTATATAACAAAAAGTATATTAAATATTATATTTCTTACATGGCCTTTGTCTTTAATGAGTAATTAGTTTGAAACTTTTAAGTACAAATTTACTTTTCTTAATGTCGGTGGAATTCTTCAGAAGCATATTGTTTATTTCTTTAAAGCCTTAAATTTTAAAGAACAATGCATTAAAATTAACCTGATTGAATACATGTAACATGTACTTTTTAAAAAATTTGGAGAGGAAATAATATAACATATTCTATAGGGATGGTATCACTTTTAGAACTCTATTTTCATAAAAACATGCCACTTCTCAAAAATCTTAGAAATTAATATGGTTTGATATTCTTACTCCATTATTGTTAAATGTTTCCTTATGAATGTCAGTTTTTATATTGTAAATCTGGGTATGTGTATTCGATTTCTCTCATTAATCTTAAGCTAAAAAAGAACCATATTTTAATTTCATTAATGGAAAGTTATTATTTAAATTCATTAAGTAGATGTTTTGATTTCAAGAAAATTGTTCCTATCAAAAGTGTTTTAAATGAGAGTAGGTGATATTACAAAATAAAGCATTTAAATAACTTAATTCAACTTTTGCATTAATGCTTGTGAAACACAGTGTGATATTTTCAAGGCAAATGAATTGGCCTTTATTTATCGATTAATACTGAATACATGTTATAATTTTTTTTTACTCATTTGAATTAAAATTTATATAGTCCATATATTTTTTTAAGAATGGTCAAATTTGCATTATCATTTAATTTCTTTTATTTAAAAACTAATATATGCTAAAATGTTGTAAAATTATGCTTATTTTAAAAAGATTTAGAATAGTTTTTTCTACTTAAAAGTATGTAATATTTAGTAATTTTTAAGAAATATTTGTTATATTTTTCCAGCAATTGAGCTATTGAAAATAGATGCATAATAATTGGAAACTTGACCTGCTAATACTCAATCAATTATTAAAGTACACACAGATAATGTATTATTTTATGATTTAAACACAAATTTCCAATTCAAAATTAATACAAAGTTACATTATTTATCTGAGTTTTCACTATTAAAATTTTAATTAAAATCTATTGGAATATAGAGAAAAAGCACAAATAATTGTGTGCTATTTAAAATTTGTATAAAGAAATGTGTACTGAAATATTACCCATGATTTGTGGCAAAACAGGAATAAGTTTTTTTTTAAATTGTGTCAAAATTTTCAATCTACGAGGTGCATCCGGAAACTAAGTACAGTTTTGAGAGAGAAAAAACTATAAAAAGTCTTTTTTCAAAACAAAATTTATTTTTAAACTACTTTTGTTGGAACTACCACCATTGTTCAGATATTTTATTTTTGAAATTTGTGACAAAACTTGTTTGAAATTACAAAATCTTATTTTGAACTGTCTGTGTTCAAGAATTTTCTCATACTTTTTTCAACCAAACCATCATTGACAACAGACCACCTACTCTGCTTCATCATGAACATTGAATAACCCATGATTGAATTGTTGAGCCCACTTTCTCACCCTTTCATCACTTATTACATTTTCACCATAAATCTCTGCAAGTCTACAATGAATTTCAACCAGCTTAACATTTTTGCAGACATGAAGAGGATTACGGAATGTACTTTGCAATCAGCAGTCATCTTAAACATTTTGAATACTCAGGAACATGTGTAAAAACAACACAATGTGGCTATAATAATGACACTGGACAGACAATCAACCACAGACAGATGTGGAACCGCAAAACTACCACTGCCCTGCTGAACAAAACAGTACTTAGTTTTCAGACACACCTCGTATTTGTATGACTTTAAAGATTTTGATACATAAAGATAGTAAAATGCATAAGTTATGAAATTTCTATTGGACCACACTTTTTACTACAATTATAGATAATTTGAGAAAATCACATTTTTTTGAAGGAATACTTTTATATCTTTTGTAGAATCCTGAACTGTTTGATTACGGATTGAATATATTTTTTTCAAAATTGTCTCCAAAGGTCTTTTGTAGCATAAACAAAAGAGGTCCAGATTGTAAGATGCATGATTTGCAAAAATTCTCTTTTCTTTTAAGTTGGTACAAAGACTTCAGTGTTGGGTGAGGATAAGTAAGAGTTATATTAATATCACACTACACAGCAACATGAGGGTTATAGGCGATGAACCTTGGTCAAGTGACATGGTAGACACCGAAGCTGGTACTCTCTCCTAACTACAACACCAATGCAAGGACATTGAGCCCCGACAGATTTCAATGTGCATTGGCCCCCTCTACAAGGCAGGTCTTTAGTGGCACCAGGACGTGAACCTGCTACACTCCAGCCACAAGTTCATGACCATAACTACTAGATTACTGCAGCTATCAACTTCAGTGTCAGAGGAATTCTATTAGTAGTTGGTTACTAATTTAAATTCTTGAACTGGCATCCACCATTGTGTATTAATAAATATGTATATAAGTGTTTCAATATATCCATACTATGCAGTAAGTATATGAATTACTATTTTTTTTCAGCATAAAAGGTCTCACATTGGAAAGTATAACAAATGATTGATGCAAAGAAGTAACAATCAATAGACAATTTAATTTTACCCCCTTCCAAAAAATATTTTAATTTTGTAAATTTTTTTTAAGTTTGTGAGTTAAATGGTAAGATGAGAGGAAAAATAAAGGATTTTATTATCCTCCCTCCCCGAATTTCCCCATTTTTTTATAGTACATTTTAACAAATTGATAGTATGAGGTTTGGGACATAAGTCATGGCAACTATTTTTTTCTTGTAGATATGCGAACGGATCACAAACGTATGTGTGTATGGAGAACATCAGACTGCTCTGTAATAGCCGGTAGTAGTTCAGTGAGGGCTGTGAAATCAGTCGGTGAGTGCTGTACAAGATTGAAGTAACCCATGTTGGCACTTACATAAAAAAAGCTGTTCTCCAAGAGAGAAAGGCAATGGAATGTCAATGAATTAGTGGAAGCCCTTGGGAATACCTTACCATACTGTACAGTAACATGGTGGATAGGAAAGTTTCAGCAAAGACGTGTGTCAACCAGTGAGATGAGTAATGTTCGAGGCGACCGATCAGTGTGCGGACCGACTTGGCACGTGCCATCATCGTGCAGCTCATGGATTACATTAAGGGTCATGGACTACATTAAAAGTCTTTAGGCCCAGGTTTGTCATATCAACTTTATGTGTACTGTGTTGTCATTCCTTTGCACCGTGAAGGCGTAATAAATTAGTGTGTTACGATATTTCAGTGCTATCCATTGTCCACAGAGGTAGTTAACACCTTGAACTTTCATCTGTATATGTCACATTTTCCAACCAGACTGGTATCTTCAAGAAAAAAAATAGTTGGCATGACTTTTGCCCCAACCCTCGTAGAAATATATATTTTATAATTCCTAATAATATGATTAATATTTTTAAAAAAATATCAAGCTAATAAATTTATGTTAAAATAGTAAAATTTTTCTATTGTGAATAAAATATATTATAATTTTTAATCTAGTGTCCTTCATTGTATGATCTCTTTACTGTCTGTGTTTTTTTCGAATGTGATTTATGAATGTTTATCTCTTGTTTGTAGAGAATTAGACTATATATATATATATTAATTTATGATAAATATTAATTATATACGTCAATGAAAAAAGAAAAAATTGATATTCTTGTTAACCTCGTATTAAAAGAAAATTTCATTGCATTTGATCAGATTCTTTATAAACAGATCCAAGGATTATTTCAGGGTGGTCCAGATAGTAATTGCGAATCTATATTTACATTTTTTTTTAAATTGATCATATTGTAAATGATTCTTACTTGATTTATCGTTACATAGATCTAATAATTTTTGGTAAAAATAATGAATACAAACCACAAATATTACGTTCTACCCTGACTATCTCAACCTCCTTAAAACTAACTTCAACTCTAATATGGTGGAATTCTTGGATTTAGACGCATCTTATTAACAATAATGTAGTCGGTAACATTTTTGACAAAAGAGATTCTTTTAAGTTCCATATAATTAAAATTCCTGTATGGAATAGTAACTTGCATTTATTAATTTACAGAAATATTATTTTGAATTTTTTATTTAGAAATGATAACTTAACTACCCACAAAATAGATAAATTCAATAATATGAAACAAAAATTTTCAATGTTGTTTAGATCATGAATACCCTTTTAACTTCTTAAAAACTTATATTCATCACAAATATATTAATCCTCTTTCTACTTCTAATTCCAAATCCACCACACAACAGCTGCTTTAAGAATTTGGAGGGAATTTGTTGCAGAATAGTAGTCAGTGGTTTTATCATACTTTCTGTGAGTTTTTATATACTTTGAATTTTTGTTTATTTTATTTGGTTTTTCCTACCCAGTTGCAAAGGGGGAAGGTTGGCGCCTTCAAACTAGTTTAACCCCACTTATTCGGTCCTAAGTCCGAAATTGCTTTCTGACTCGCTAGGTTCTTTTTTGTAGGTCCTTTTTTGCATATTTCTATAAATTCACTCTTCATGTTTAACTTTTATGTTTTTATTATGTTATTGCTTGTTATGTTCATTTCTATTATTTCTTGTTTTTGATATATTATACTAATTTCTTTCATATATATATACATACATATCTTAATGTTGAGTGTTTTGGATAAAAAAATATTCAAATAATTTCCTATTATTTGAGCTAGAAATGAATTCTTCATTTTGAACATAAAATACACATATCAGTTGTAGAATGCTTATTTAATATGCATTTCAACTAAGCAATGCAATTGTTACATATTTGATATGCACAATACTTCTTGTATTTGTAAAAATACATACTGCACCAAAAATTTACAGAAGCAAAATTTTTACATTTATCAAAACCAGTTAAAAAAATTAACAATGTGTGCGTTACAATACATGCAGTTATACTTACATGCATATTTTACATACAACATTAATATATGACTAGAAAATATTCAAATATGTTAGAACACCATTCAGGTTTTTCTATAACATAGTTATTATGGAACAATTACAAACAATTTTCACATGTGTTTATGCATAGAAACACATTTCTACACACACAAAAAGAAAAAATAATAATAATCGCTACAAATGTTATACAACTACACTTTTTTTTATATATAAATAACAAGATTGCCATTTTATTCAAATTAGCTATAGAAGCAAGTGTAGAAAAACTATTATGAGGCCAAAATATTTAGAGCATTAAAATAATACAATGCATATTTTTTTTAAATAAACTTTTGTTAATTTCATAATCATAAGTTTGTTTTTAACAATTTCTTATTAAAAAAAATTTTAAGGTAAGATATTTATGAATTACAGCCATACTATTAGAAATTTTTCATTGGTCTTTATTATTGCAATTTCTGAAAATATGTTTTTATTTTAAGGAATTTTTATTAATAAGAACAAAGCATAATTATTTAAACTTCCAGACAAATTTTAGTTACCTCAATTACTGAGAAAACAATGAACATTTTCTTTTAATTATTCATTTAATTTTTTGGAAAAGTAAAAATGAAAAATTGGTAGAAGTCTAGAGTTAAGATTGAATTATTAGTATAATTTACTAATTAAAAGGCAATAGTAAAGGGATCATTCGAAATTCATTTCAAAGAGATGTTTGATTGCTGATATTAATAATGAATATGAACTCACAATCATTGTTATGATTATTTTAAGAGTCCATAATAAACTGAGAACTAAAATTAAAAAAAAAATACTTTTTAAAAGAAAGGTAACATAAGGCTAGAAAACTCCACAGAATTGCAAATAATGATGTGAATTAAAACCATAAATTTCAAAAAACTTAAAATACTATTAAATACTCTTTCAGTTCTAATAATTGAATTATTTTATTACTAAAACAATAGGGCTAGATTAACATCAAACTCTTAAAATAGGAGAACTAATTTTTTTTATGAGAAACAAAAAATATATTCACTGTTTCAAAATAATTGTAGGTAATATATATGTACATTAAGCATTCACATAGTAATCCTGATCAAAACATAAATAATTCTGAATTTGTGCAGCTAAAGTGCTTAGCTTGACTGGACGGATTTGCAGTTTTAAATAAATTAAAATCATGCATAAATTAATAAAATAGGAAAACTATGCAAGAACAAGGCATATTGCATGAAATATGTTTTTACAAACTTAAAGAAATCAGTGGTAGCTCATTACATGAATTTGATTTCAAAATAAGCATTATGAAATCCTTGGCCAAACCTTTACACTCCCAACTGAGGAAATTATATCTCAAAAATTTCCTCGATTAATCAATGTTGTGAAATTTATCATCAAAACATATTTTAATTTCTTTTCTTTTCTTTTAATTATGAAATCTTTGGCCAAACCTTTACACTCCAACTGAGGAAATTATACTTCAAAACTTTTCATTGATTAATTAATGTTGTGAAATTTATCACATCAAAACATATTTTAATTTCTTTTCTAAAACATTAAATATATTTTTTTACATATTTAGAGATTTAAATTTAATTAATCTAAATTTACTTGAATAAGATTGACACTTTAAAAATCAGCATAACACCACAATAAATTGCTTTTAAAAAAAATCAGTAATTTGAATAAGCTCAGATAGTTCAGAGTGATTTCATTGAAATCATGATTGAACTCACAGTTTAATTAAAATTCAAGTTACTGGTTCATATGTTAAACAGTAAAATGATGTATGGAATTTCAAAGAATTTTTGATCTTCCACTTTTCAGTCTTGCACTTTTATTTTCAAAGATAGCATTAAATAGCTAGTGATCTCTAAGAAAAATAAAATCATACTTTTTAAATGGTAACTCTTAACAGACTTCCCTCAATGCTATGGAATAAGATAGATTTATTTAGGTATGAAACTCAATATTAAATTTTTATTTTCAATCTCTGTTCCATTAGGAATAAAAGGTAAAGGGCTCATTACTTTAGTAAACTTAAATTATACAATTTTCTAATTTTATCTGTTCTATATGCATATCAAAATATATATATAAATCCTATACAGCAACAATTCTGCCTCATATCTTCAAAGTTTTCCTTAAAAATATCACCAGTAAGAATAATACCAAAGTTGGATAATCTAGGGAAAAATTCATGTGTATGCTTATAAGTATCATAATGTTACAGAACTGGGTGAATGAGAGTTTTGTTTATGTGGCACTAAAAGCAACGCAAGGGCTATAAGTGACAAACCTTGTAATTTTGAACCTCGATCAAGTAGTGGAGGTGACATCTCAGCTGGCACTCCACTCTCCTAACTACACCACACCAATGAGAGGACATTTAACATCATACATTGGGTCCTTCTACATGGCACATTTTCAGTGGCACCAGGACTGGAATCTGAGACATTTTAACCACAAGTTTGTGACCATAACGACTAGGCTACAGCAGCCACATTACAGAACTGGGATAATATAATGCATAAGAATAATCACGCAACAGGTTAGTATTGTTAATAGCATATTTTGTTTCATACTTTAATAAAAATTCTAGGAGGGATCAAAATATGCTGACGCCCTCGTAGAGATGCCAAGAATTTGTATGGCCCTAAACTTACAGAATTCTAAGACATATCAAATATTTGAATCATATAAAATAAGTCTTGATCTAATTATAGAGAAAACGAAATAAAAACACTCTGTTAAAGGAAGTGCATTTTTTTCTGGAGCTACCATTGATTTAAATAAAATTATTATTTAAAATTATTAATGGGGAAAGAGGATAAATAGTGAGGATTTTGATGAAGTCGGTATAATTTGAGCAATTTGTTCATTAAATTCAACATACAAAAAGTATTTGGCATACATAGTTCAGAAAAGAGATTTCATTAGAGTTTGTTTTGCCACCAAGTGTGAATAATTATCTAATTATTTAAAGAATGAAATTCTGAAAATGTGTTACTTCATAAAATTGAGAGCATCTTATTTTTGATTAAAATAAAACATTTTGTTAGTGATTTCCATTTCTCTTCAAAATAAATATTTCTCATTAAAATTCAGCAACTATATATGTACAAGTGATACATAATAGTAAGATAGATATATGCATATATTACTTGTCATGTCTTCATACATTATAGAGAACATCACAGATTATCTAGTTGAAACTGAACATCTTGGTAGTCCTAATTTAATAAAGGTTATTGATATTAGTATTAATAATACAAATATTGTCAATTTTTTAAAAAATGATTTAGTATAAGATCAGCATAACCGAAAACTCTGATTAAATTTTAAAAAATTTGTTTTACAATACAGTACACAAAAACAAATCCTTGATTAAACATTTCTATCTTGCATATAATTCACTCAGTCACTGTAAATAGAATAATTGTACAACATTTTCAGTTTTATTAATTGTTCTTTTATATATGTATGGAAAGTACTTGAATATTTCCAGAAGGGATTCCTCCAACTAATTTTTCAGATATTTTTTTGCCATTGAGAGCTTCATATCTTTCAATAATTTAAAAGAGTAGTTCATTTATCAAATAAAAAATATACTTTTTGTATATATGGAATATAGTTTGTATAGCAATAATGTTTTGGCATCAAAAATCAAATGTATTTTAATTTCTGAAAGGTGAACAAAAACGAAGAGTTATATCTTTAAAAAATTTTTTGAAGTTACTTGTGTACTGAAAAATTGACAATTTAGCATTATCCTCATTAATAAAAGCTGAAAACATCCATCATAGGATAAAATAATCGTCAATTAATCAACACAAGAGACTTTGCTGATTATATATTTAATAAAAAACAATTATGACATACCAATGATATTTTCTCAAAAAAACTTCAAATATTCTCATTCACTTACCTGATCTTTAAGAAAAAGAATGGATCGAGAAATGTAGAGTTTCCTTGAAGTAGGATCAAATCTCCAAAGATGAACAGCATTACCTAAATAAGAGAACCTATCACAAGAAATGAACTTGAAATAAATAGCTACTTTGAAATGGTGTTTTAGTTTAACTTCTCAACCCCAAATAATTTATAATTTGTATGAATTTCAACATAAATATGAAGAAAAGTTTATTATTTTTTTTGTAAATGTAAAATAGCTTTATTATGTTTACTAATATTTAAATTATTCATCCTTTTTATTACTTAGCATTGGTAAAGAAATTTATAGCCAAGTGCAATCAAATTATACTACTTATTTCCAGCTTATAAAAAAATTACCTCTTTTCTATCCTTGAAATTTCTTCATTAAATCAACAATTTCAGAAATATTTAGTGAGAATGCCTACCATTTCAAACATTTTAGCAACTGATAAGTTAAGTATGCAACTTTGAAATACTTACCTATTATATTCAATAGAAGAAACAGAATATATCATCATTTTAGCCACACAATTAAATCTAGCACATTTGAAGTTATGATATTTAAAATTTAAATGTTCTTGCTTCAAATTTTTTACTATTAATATTTTTTGAAAAGTAAAATAAAAAAAAATGTTTTTCACTATATTAACTTTTGCATGGAATTACAGAACCTTTTGTTTTGTAATAACTAAAATTATATTTGAAAAAGGAAAAATGATTCCAATATGAATTTTCTCTGAAAAATGTAATTTTTTATATATTTATATAATAAAACATTAATAATCATTTCAAGTAAAATATTATTTATCTAGTAAAAAACTAAATAATATGCTTGTTAAATAAGTTTCCATTTGTAATTACGTAGCATTTTTTCTTGGAAAATGTATTTGTTTTTTATCAATGGTGTGCACAAGGGTGGGGTTGGGGATACAGCCCCCTCACTCCATAGACCAACATATTTTTAATCTTTAGCATAAAGATTATGCCACTGCACTTTCATCTACAGGTTTTTTAAAATATAACCCCCTCTCCCTCGAATAAAAATTTATGTATACACAACTGTTTTTGGTACATGTGTTATATAACGCTACTTTGTATACTGTATAATTTAAAATGTGCTTAAAAACACATGAAATTTTATTTTAAAAAATTTAGATTATTAGATATTTGTCAGTATAAATACATAATAATTAGCAAAATGCTGCTACTTTTAAAAATAAATATCAAAACATCATGTACGTATGTATATCGTTGGAGCAAACATAGAAGATCAATGGGGATTCTTTCAGTTATTATTAAATTGTTTTTATAAATGATTTAGTATAAGTAAATATAAATATCTGAATCCCTCACTACTTCGAAGGAAAAAATTTTGCATGTGCCAACTATTATGTTCTTTGAAGCAGTGAAGGATTCACATATTTTGAAAAATGCTGTGACAATTTTTAAATTCTTTAAGATCTTATAATATACTGCAAAATTTAAATTAATGAACTTCTCATTAATTTATTTGCGAAATTTTACTCAACGTTCTTTTTCTTCTATTTGGACTTTTTTAAGTACTGAGGCTGGTATTATAAAACTTGCTTAACCCCACTTATTCAGTCCTACATCTGAAATTATTATTATTATTTTGATTCGCTAGATTCCCTTTTTAATTTTTGTTCAGATATATTACTTTTCTTCCTTTTAAATATTTAATATGTAGTTTCACGACTTAAGTATATTGTTTTTATTATTTATTCTTTCATGTTTTAGATGTATTTATATTTTTCATTCAGTCATATATATGTATATATATATACACACACACATATATATATTATACAATACAATAACGTAATTAGTATAATCAATTTTATGAAAATTTTTACCAGGTTTTGCACCAACATAATTTCCCTTCTCATCAGCTAAAAAAAATTGATCAGATTCAAAACTGATTTGTTCAATATTCTGAGTATTAATCATGATGTCCTCACATAAAGGCAGATACATTGTGCATCCCTTTGGTTTCCATTCTTCTGTGTGATACACATAGCTATTATGTCTCACTGTCAAAAATGTCTTAGCTGAAAAAAGAAATTTTTAATGTTAAAAATTTTCAAGAACATTGAATAAAACAGCTTTAAAGAAGAAAAAAATTATAACAGTTTATTTTTACTTTACTAATTAACTAGATGAATGTTGTTGTAGTTATAATAATTTTTTGCCTAGGAAATAACATTTTTATAATCAGAAATAAAAAAAAGAGTTATAACCATAAACTTTTGCTAATTAAAAAAAATATTTAGGAAATTACTATTTTATTATCATTCATTTTTCAAAATCTAGCAAGTATTTATATTTCTTTTCAAAATGTACTTCATTTCTTCACACAAAACTTTAAATAGTTTCCCAGTTTTTGTGACCCTTAAAATGATATAGTAAAGTTATGTTTAATTACAGCAATTTTATAATTAACACATTAATTTACAGGAGTACAATTCAAATTCTGTATTACAGAAGCAAAGAGAAAGTTTGTACAGATTAAGAAACATCACTCATGTTAAAGGGTTTGCTTTGAACTATCTGTTTCATCTTGATTCTTCTGAATAAAGTGCTTTTTATTTATTAAAATATAGGGCCTTGAATATGGCACACATTTTGCTGTCAAAATAAGTTATAAAAACTAGATTTATTCTACAACCATTGACCACTAGCATAAAATATACATTTAATTTTATGGAAGTAACAATGGAATAACAATTATTCCATTATTATTTTGATTATAACCAATATTATCTGACTATAACAGCTATTGTTGATTCAATACATATTTTTCTAGCAGAACATTTAAATTCATTTTAAGAAAAATATATAACAAATCAATATGCACATAAAATGGCCCCTGGAAAAGTATGGAATAAATTCAAACAACAAAGAAACTGAAATTAAACATTTTTAATAATGAAAAAAAAATTAATGAAACTTTAGACATTCTCAGCTTATAGTCTTTAGGTGGCTTGAATTATTTTTCTTTTGTAAATAAAACAATTCAGTTATGCCTTATAATTCAGTAGTCAATAAAAAAATATTCATACCTCTTGAATAACTTCGAGATTCAGAACATATATAGTTGCTTAGCTTATTAGATGAATATATCCCAATATCTGGATAATCTTCAGTTCTAGGTCGTTTGAGACTACTTTGGGTATGATATGTTGTATTGACATTATCTCCATTAGTTGGAACTCCAACAACATCAGATGAAACCAAAGGAAGACTATAATTTAATTTTTCTGAAAGATGTAACAAATTAAAATTTAAAATAGTTTTAATCTAATAAATTGACATGTATTAAAATATCTAATTAAATCCTTGACTTAATTTTTTTAAAAAAATTTAACTTTGTAAAAAAGATTCAAAATAATGTTTAACATTTATATTTTTAAATGATTCATTTAATCAAAATAAAACTTCTTTATTCCCCCCCGAAAAAAAAAGCTAGAAATAAAAACTACGTTTTTCATGAAATCGAGATTGTATCAAATGCTTATGAACTTAAGTAAAAGTGACAAGTGACGAATAATAAAAAAACATTGAGAATACTCCAAAAGACCTAGATAACAAAACACAAAAAGCAAATATACAGAGGAAAGTTTACACTATCTTTGTGGTGTAAAGCATGATACAAAATGTTCAAAGATTTAATTCACACATACACACAATTAAACTTCTTTTAATTTTCATAGAAAAAAATTCTACATAATAATGATTCACTGATTGATGAAGGTAGAAATGTGTGGAATATGGAGCAACAAAGGCTATTATTCATTTACATAACAAAATATGGTACTTACATATTAATGTCACCATCATGCTATTTTCTACCAAAATCTTGCAGATTGTTTTTTTTCCCCAACTGAAACATGTGAGCAAGAATCTTTTTTTTGTTCTTTTTCTGTTATGATATCATGGCATGAGTGTTTGAGTGTGGTGACATTAATACAAGAGTACCTAAAATATTTAACTCAACTTAACTCAGTGGTGCAACAGCCTATGAGGGTCAAGGCCTACTGTGCCCAACTCAGAATATGTGACCTTAGGCCCTGAGGTGCATGAGCAGATGTCCTGGTCAGGTGGTCAGTCTGATGTAAAAACCCCAGTGTTAAGTTCCCAAGCAAACTTGGAACTCATTTCTCAACCCACTGACGGGATAAAAGGCTAAGTCAACCTTGCGCCACCCAGGGTTCGAACCTCATACCTGTGGTGTGGAAGCGCAATGCACTAACCACTCAGGCACTAGGCTTCATCCAAAATACTCAACTTTGAATTAAACTAAACTTTTTATTTGAATAAAAATATTTTAAGATAAATAAAACTTTCCACATGAAATTCATCCCTGATATAATATTCAATTTGAATAAATAAAGTTCAGTTTAGTTAATGAAATAATTAGTTGAATGACAGTATAATTAATCAAATAAGTGTTTTCTCATAATTAAGTTTTCACTAAAATATTCACCAAATTCAGACAATACATATTATTGCATAGTATTTAAATTTTTTAAAAAAAGGATTTAAAGTTGTTTGTCAATAAGAGATCAATTTCATATACTTACAATTAAAAGATTTCAAGTAGCATAATTACAAAAATAATTCATATTAAAAAATCAATCTATATTTTGCAATAAATTTTGTTTAAAATTTAATCAATCCAAACTTCAATTTTAAAAGAGTTAACAGTTTAAAAGAGAAGCTTTTGAGAGACGAGACAGAATAACCGATATTGCTTACAATAATATTTAATAAATATTTAAAGTTTTAGATGTATGAATTTTATCAATATATATCAAGTATTCACAAAACAGTTAATATAACTTACTAGTTTTTGAGATCAACAAGTAACACAGCATTTTTTAAAAAAAATATTAAGTATTTTTGTTTATTACACGAAGAGGATAAAAAAGATATCACAAATGAAAAGGTATTTTTAATATAAATTAAAGTCAACAAAAACAAATAATTTGTAAAATTAAAAATATATAATACATAAGTAGGAGCAATATATCCCAAAAATATATTGTTTAATAATAAATAATGCATACGCATAGAAAAAACTCTTGGTTTCGGTATTCATAAGTATAACCTATGACCTTTACATTTAATAAATATAAAGAACTCTAATTCGCCATCGACAAGCATTTAAATACATTAAAAACATATCTATTAAAAAAGAAATTTCATCTTACCCAAATTATCTATGCTCATTACGTTGATACCTCTCAAATTATACACGATTTCCAACTTACATACAGTAACGTTATTCAAATTCGTCTGCTCTTCGAGAGT